>WYDE02196707.1:0-16559 GCA_009867175.2 Adela reaumurella | reverse complement strand
GGTGTAACGCAGCGAGCGTACTTGGAACACTTCGTGACGGGGCTCCAGTGGATCTGCATGAGATTTTCTTTTTATAGGTTTTTTTTAGTTTAGTAGGTTTATTTTTAGTTTTTAATATTTTGATTTACTTATAAATACCTACTATAGTATATACCTGCTTTGTTATTTAAATAGTTATTTAGTTTTTAATTGTATTAATTGTATATTTTTTAAATTAAATGAGTAATTTATATCATGTGATATATGTACTTACATAATATGTAACAGTTAAATATGTCTACTCTCCTATTATCACTTATTTATCCATCACTTGGCCATAGAACGCTGATATAGAACTGATGGTACCTATTTCTTCTCTGTTTTTTTGAGGACGGACTCGTTGTCACGCCGATTTGTCACACTAGTGTGACAACGAGGTATTTATTTTACTGCGTGTCACACTGTTGGTGTGACAACGAGTGTGTTATAATTTTTGTAGTGAAGTGACTAACTAGCAGCGGCCTCGCCTCGAAAGACCGCGGCAACATATTATTTGATCACTGCTACGACCCCCGAAGGAATATCGAGATGTTATATATCACAACACCCTCATTTGTTACAGAATACGTCAGTAAACAACCCATGTAAATTCATTGAGTCATGCTCGAGTTCAAGCGAACATAGAATCGCGACGGCGCATAATGCGTCGTTAGCTCAGTGGTTGCGGTATTCTGTATTCGATTACCGAAGTTAAGCACTGCCGAGCTCGGTCAGGTCTTGGGTGGGTGACCGCTTGACCGTTGACGCTAGTCGTGGTTCGGATTCCACGTTAAACTGGTCCTTATGGTGGTAGGGTCAAACCCGCCCGGGTTGGTACCACCGCACTGAATGAAGGTCGGTCGAAGCGGCTATGAAACAAGTTCGTGTTTTCCGTCCAGTTCAGTGTAGCCGGCTGGAATTGAGGGAAGCACTGATATGGCACCTACCTACATATTTCTCCAAGTGTTTAGGCTGACATCACTGGTACCAGAAGAAGTGGTGCATTAGGTGATGTAGCCATCTATGTCAGCTTCCTTAAAAAAAAAACATTACCCTAAAGCCACCCTCCGTTAATGGTTATATAATACTACATGTCAGTGAAAACACCGACGAATTGATTCAACCTTTCACGTGTTATAATCGAAGATAGAATCGCGACGGCGCCAATTTTTCGCTCCTGTACGGTGAAAATTAATGGTCTGTCTCCCTGTAGTTTTTTGGGACTACTTACGAAGGTACTATATACTTTAATATTCTTAGTTATTTTTCTATGCACCTCCAAACGCCATATATTAATTATTTTTCATTGCTTAATTAATATAATATGTTTTTTAATGAGGCTGATACAGTCACTGAATGACAAAAGCCTTGAAATTTTATATGAAAAAAAAAACAATCAATGTCCGCCAATCGTTTCGATATTGCTCAATTTATAGCTCCCTGAAATTGCTGTAGACGCTGTAAAAAAAGATCCAAGGAATATGACGTTAACTTTATCACTTTTTCCCGCAAACTTTTTTGACAGTTCAGCTGCGTTACATTGTCGACCTTCGCTTTAACCAGGGGCGGCTCTAGAGGTACAAACGTTACAATAAATTCAATGCTTGTGAATTTTTCTTATGTTTTCACGACTGCGATGCAAAGGAGGGTTATTTTTATATGAATTTCCTTGTTGATCTTCTGATTATATACCCAACTTCTGAGAACGTATCGCTTTTAGAAATAGTTGTACATTAAAAATTCAAATATTTAAATTAATACTCAAATTCATAACACTAATAGCAACAACGCACTAAAATATTACTTATGTCCAGCAGTATGACCAACTACTTTAATTAATATGACTGCTCTTTACATAAATAAATTAATGGCTTTATAATGAAGAGCGCAGAATCACGATGACATAACATTATCTACATATTTTTTTTAGCATACTGATTCATTATACATTTAAATTTATTTTTCTCTCTTTTCTTCTAAATCTTTTTCAATAAATCAAACAAAGTTAATTAATTTAGTACCACATTTACTCAAAAACTTTATTTTAAGATACCTACATAAACAATCTATTAGAATTATATAAATTTACTATGATACTTAATTATTATTTAATAATTAGATCTAAATATGTAACATTAGGTAGGTAAAATTTTGACAAATTGAAGTCCACGTGAAATCTAAGTTATACATAGCTACACATGTAAAGAAAACTGAATCTAAAACCGCTCGGTTTTTATGTAAACAATTAAAACTATAATTAACAAAAATAACGAACAATGAATAAGTATTAATTTGCATTGAAAACCATATATAAAACCGCTCAATTTGAATATGCTTCTCCAGAGGTATTCTTCTCTAACGACGGCCCTGTCGCAGGAAAGAGAAACGCAAACAATTTAACTTCCAAACTTGTGCAATAAGTTTCAATAACTTTAAGTCTTTTGTTATCTTTCGACCTTTTCACATTTTCTTGTAACTTTTCTGTTGCACAAGCATTACTCATATCATCGTAAATATTCTACCAACTGCTTGATGACACCCTGTACCTAGGCGTGCTACACTCATAGTTCTTTTCTCTTCTCATTTCGTGTCCATTTGAGCACTCCATGCACATATGACCAGACAACTGATACTTCAGCTGATACATTTTCAGGCTAAGTCAATAACCTTATTTGTCGTAGGTATAACCTTTACAGATTTTATCAATCAAAGTTTTAAGTTGTGGACTAATCCCACTGTCAGTTTCCACATTTTGAAACTTGCTGGCAGACAGAACGCGCTGGTTGAACACCGTTTTCAGACGCTTTTCTTTAGTGGTTGTTGTATTATGGATCAATCAATCAAATCAATCTATTAGTTTCGTTGGCTTAGTGGTTGCGGTATTCTGTATTCGATTACCGAAGTTAAGCACCGCTGAGCGCGGTCAGGACTTGGATGGGTGACCGCTTGACCGTCGACGCTGGACGTGGTCGGATTCCACGTTAAACTGTAGGCCCTTCCCTCTCCTTACATGGTGGTAGGGTAAAACCCGCCCGGGTTGATACCACCGAGCGGCTATGAAACATAGTTCGTGTTTTCCGTCCAGTTCAGTGTAGCCGGCTGGAATTGAGGGAAGTGCTGACTTGGCACCACCTACATAACTCATCAAGGTGTTTTAAGCTGACATCACTGGTACCAGAAGAACTGGTTCATTAGGTGATGTAGCCATCCATGTCAGTTCAATAAAAAAAAAAAGGTGCCCGGGGCAAACACAAGCTTACCGCCCCTCCACACTAGTGCGAGCGAGCGTGAACGCGTGCACTCGCTTGTGTTCGGTGGCGCTCGGTTGTGTTGGCGTGAGGGCGCGCGCACGATGGTCAAACAGTATGTTTGAAAGAGATAGAATTCTTAAGCCGCACAGGCTTAAGAATGTAGACGTAACAGCGATGGCGAACGAGAGCGAGCGAGGGTTCGCTTGCTTGATTTGCGTTCGCTTGGCTTAGGTCTGTACTGAGCTTTCGCCCCGCCCTTGAGACGGGCCTGGTTGCTGACTTTTATTATAAAAACATAGATTTGTGATTTTGCACTGTATTCTGTTTTGCCTGTGTTTTGCTTGCATAAAGTTTTTGTTGATTTTGTTTTCAGAAAAGAAAGCGTTCAACTTCACAAGTCCCACGTCAAGCGCGACTCCCGCGTTTGGTTCGGGACTCACGTTTGGTGCACCGACAACTAACACCACTAATGCACCCGGTTCACTCTGTTAGTTTTTTTTTCCAATTGGGCAAAATGTTGCAACTTTTTGCCGCTATGGCGCCACCAGGAACCACAATATCTGTCATCTTTAATCTATTCACTATAGGCAACTTATGTGTATTGAATGAGGAGGTTTTATTTAAAAAACAAGCTAGATATCCTCAATTAGGTGAGTCAGTACTTCACGCAAATCCAGACACTGGCTTTATAAAGTGCCGATTCGTGCAGAATGCCACGGGTGCCATCGGGCTACTTTTCTGCGTTAGCATTGCATGCGCGATGTATGGAGCTTTCCATAAAAAAACTCACGATGTAGATGGCACTGTTTCAACGGTAAAAGTCAATAATACCCATATATTTATAAGGATGTTGGTGCGCTCCTACTACGGAAAATCTGTTTTTGTTACCTCATGCTGACATGGCTCTTTCTATTTCTCTGAGTACGTCCCAGATTTTAGATACAAGCGATAATGTAAATGTCTAGCATTCTGTCAACTGTTGGTATGCATAGAAAAAAATTATACGCTATGTACGTAACCATTTAGCTAGACATCTTATATTAAGTATCTTTAAGTACCGTGTGGAGCCGGTACTTAAAAGAATGCCTCCACTGCATCTCTTCCCATGCATGTCGTAAAAGGTGACTAAAGGATAAGAACAAGATGCCGTGCTAAAGGGCGACAGGCTCGCAACCTCTGACCTTGGCACGGTACTTCCACCGATTCATGCAGCAGGTGGGTGTTCGTGCCTTACATGCTGCTTGATATCTTGTCCGAATACCTTGCGAGACGTGGTGGTCGGTGTTGTGATGTAATTTACAAGAGTTCTTGCAGCACAACACCAATTGCTCTGCTTACCCCGATTGTCGGGATTCTTTGTGAGTGATATGTATGTATGTATGTTATCACTTATTTCGGTCTCTCTCACGTTCTTGTAGACTCTACAATTGTCTACATCGTAGAGCGGGAGAGAGAGAGAGAGAGAGATGTAGATTCCCCTACATCTCTCTCCTTAAACATATTTTCTTGAATACTTACTTATGATATTTTGGAAATCAACTCGGTACTTAGATCATGGTCCCTCGCTCCATAAGACTTCGTCTCTACTAAAATTCCACTTTTAGCAAATGGGGTTTTCCTTGGGGTTTCCCCTCCGACATGCAAACAAACACATATTTTGTTTTGCTATTTGGAGCTGGGAGAACTAATAGTGGCCCTGTACATTCTTGTACATTGGCTCGGCTCTCTCTCGTCGACATGACAGGTATTTAGTCACACCCTTCCACTTTGGCCAACCGGTCGGATTGATTGATACATGGTGCCTATATGCCTAACTACCTAAGTATACATTACCACACGGTTCGAATTCATATCTCGTTAATGTATCTATAAATAAGTACATTTCGTGTATAGTTCATATCGATACACATTATACTTGTAACTCGTTTCATTATTATTATCTTCCAGTCCCAGTTCCAACAAAGACACTTCCCAGAATCGAAGCGGTCAATACCTGCTTCAGATTATACAAAATATCAGAACTCTAAACAACTTGTTGTACAAAAATAAAGCTTGTTGTCTAGCGATAGAGCACAAACTCGTTAAATAATTTAAATCCATAGAGATTTTTTAAATTATACGTAATGCCATGGCATTAAAGATAATTTTCCTTTCACATACTTCTACGTTAAGGCTTATTAGTCTCAAACACGAATTTTTCTCATTTGTGCCAAGGCAATAAACTTTTGAAGTTAAACTCATTCTAATATGATTTGCTCTCCTTACCCAAATGTAAGAAATTGTACGGAAGAGAGAGACAAAACATCGTCGCTAGTACAAAACTGAGTACGTTCGGGCGCCATTTTGAATTAATCACCCTAGCCAATGCCGTCGGAATTCAATGGTGTGCTCTTTCATTGGTCAGAGTACGTCTGTACTACGGACACTTCTAGATGTGAATCTGGAAGCGATGCATTCCATGAGACTAGCTGTTTCTCTTTCATTCGTACGAAAAGTGAGCGAGACAAGTCTATGGAAATATTGCGATTATCGTTTGCTCTACATTTCGGAGTATTTCGGAGTGAATTCGGGTGCAAGTCTGTCTTACCATTTAGAATGCATTCTGTTTTCGTTTGGTGCGTTCGTCAGCTGGTTTTGCGTGCGTTTGTGTTGTGTTTGGTGTGATTATGCCAGATTTCTGCGTAATCTTGCCGATTCTGACGTAGAACTTGGCGGTTTTAGAGGTGAGTGTGTGTGTTTATTGCTCATTTAGGCCTAGATTCGATTTCAGTGCGCATGATCTAACCTAATACCCCAATAAACCAGTCTCCAATAATTTCATTGGTTTGTGTGCGATTCCATAATAACATGGAAAGTACTTTTTGCATCGAATGGCAATCTGAGGATATTAAAGGTGGGTTTACACCTAACGAATGCTTTGTTCCTTATCGTACAAAACGTATTTTAAACGACATAGTTTATTTATAGTGCATAATGAATTAATGAATGAATGTGTGCAATTTGATATAAAGTGATTTTTTTATAATTGTGATTTTATGAGGCACTGAATACGTCACATGTAAATCCATCTTAATTTATACATCCATAAGTATAATCACACGAACCGTACATTCTGGTCAGCAGTTAGGGCTTGCAAATGCTCTGCCGTCCATACTGTATATACGATTTCGGTGTCTTCTCATTTCGTTTCTTCATATTTAGACTATAAATACCGATAAATACTAATAATATTTTCTACTGTCTGTTTGTTGCATTGGTCGCATCCGAAGCATCCTTTTTTATTACGACCAAAAACTCATAGAGCCGATTTAGAATTATTATAATAAACTTTATTTCTAAGCCACACGGTTCAATCTACGACGCCACATCGTCCTCTACTTCATACTTGTGTCTACTTTGTGCCTATAGATATGTATGTATGTTGTATCCCGTATACATAGGTATACATCTGTCTCTCCCGTTGCTATTAGAGAGAAAGAGATGCACGATATCTGGGACCCGAAGAGCGAAAGAGAGGGGGAGTTTGAATGCGTCGTCGGGGAGGCCCCCCTACTGAGCCATACAAAACGAGTCCAGTGGAATAATAATAAAGAATTCCTTCCCCTCGTTATTAGTTTTTTCAAGCACCATTTTAGATTTTGCTTCGGTTCGGTTGTGATTTATGATATGAAAGTTTGATGGGTTAATTATGGATAGCGTTGGTAAAATGGATCGAGGGACAGAAAACGTTTTATTTTTTACCTAAAGCGCACACCCCACGAGGCTCTTCCCACGGTGCGAGATTTTGGCTTGCGCCAACAACCTTAAACCCCCAACGCCCTTCAAGAGGGGCATGAATAGGCAGCTGTCAGGCCGGCATGGCATGCACGACACCCGATAAAACCGAATGTCTATGGGCGTCGTTAGTCACCGCCTGGGTGACTCGGCGCCATGAGTCACACTCTCAATTTAAAAAAAAAACAACCATAAACAATATATGTTACCAACTTGCAACGGATCCCCCGCGTCCGAGGCACCGGCACAAACGCATACACACACGGCGTTCCTACGGTGCGTCTCGTCGGTGCGCGCGCGTTCGTGGTTTCACGCGCCGTCATAACGGGTATTTACTTATATGAAGGTAGGTACCTTTGTATAATGTAGACCACCTGCCAGGTGAGATAACGACATCAGAGTTTCGGAGGAAAGCAGTGTATCTGACGTCGTTTCCGCACCGCTGGCATCCGGATTGGAAGGCTAGTCAGAATGGCGTAACCTCAGCAGTGGACAAAAAAAAACAGAGGCTAACTACCAGACTGCATGGCTGACAGATCGGTCGACCTACGTGATACTATAAAAAAATGTATATTCTATTTTCTAAAGGTATCTAAAGGCTGCTGCCGACGGTGCGTGAAACCACGAACGCGCGCGCACCAACGCACCGTTGAAATACGACCAGTGCGTACTCCAGGTCATGAGGTAGGTACAAATGTGAAACGTGGGCTCTAAGGGCCGGGATAGCCCAAGAGCACCGTGCCACCAGTGCCGCTCAGCGTGCCATGCTGGGAATATCGCTATGGGATAAGGTGCGGAACGAAAAAAATCGAGGACGCACCAAACTATATAGTACCTCCTAGATATTGTACACCAGGCGGCACTCAAATGGCAGTGAGCTGGACACAGGAAGGGATGACGGCTGATGGAGAACACGTGTTGGCGACCTTGGACAGGTAAGCTGAGTTTGGGAAGACCACACGCCAGGTGGTACGACAACTCTCGGTACATCGCAGGCAAACGATGGAGTCTTGTAGCGAAGAGTGCCGGGAGGGTTGAAAAACATAATTTAGAGGCCTATGTCCAGCAGTGGACGCTAAACGCTGATGATGGTGAATATTAAAGGGGCGAGCAAAGTTCTGTTTGCGTAGGCAAGATTACGCACAGACTCGGTGTTTTGTCCGCGGTCTTACATACCACGCACCACGGCTGGCAACCGTAAACTAGGGTAACTTAACACCTAGATTATAGATATTTCAGACTTATGGGAGAGCAAGGCAATATGACATGACAAGCAAAATTATGTGGTTTGCAAATATTTCCACTATTTTAGCACAAATACGCAATCCGTACATACATGGCAACAGTTAGATTTAATTGGGGAAACGCAAGGAAGTCGGCCTAGCTTGTTGGGGAAACGTTAAAGAAACTAAGTGACAGCTACACCCCCTTTCCCAAACATTTGGCGGCTGATCTCTTGCATAAGAAAACCACAACAGAACCTAACCTAACCTATATACGCTGCATTTCTCAACCAATGATACTCAAAATTGTAGCAAATACCATTATTGTAAAGCAGAAATCAGACCTATCCCTTCCTTCCTTTGCAGCATTTTTTAACATTAGAAATGTTTGTTTTCGTGATCGAGTCGAGTAGTGTCCCGATTTATGAAATTGTGACATTTGCCTGTAGTTTCGCAGACATGAGAGGTATACGGGTGGGCCGTGGGGGTGTCAAAATGTGCGTTTGCCGTAGGGCTTCAAAGTTCAATTTGATTTCCCAAAATCGGGCGGTAACTTTTTGAGATTTTCAAAATTTGTCAAAATTTCAAAAAAAATTCGCGGACTTGGATCGAGAATTTCATAATAACTTTTTTTTGAGCTCGCTATTCAAGTAACCGAAAAAAATGTAATCTCGGGATTGAATTTTAAGTTACAGATGGCTCAAAAGCCTGTATGCGGTAGAGGGTCCCTTACGCGCGAGGTCAGTCTGCGCTGCGTTCACTTTATCGTCAGTACGATAAAGAATGAATTCCTATTAATACGATGTACGGAGCCTATGCGGCATTGATAACAGCGGCATCAATATATGCATGTATGTATATATATTTTATCGTGTGCTTTATTTCTAAATTACATTTTCAATGCCTTTGATAGTTGCGCGTAGCGTGAGATCTGAAGATTTTTTATAGGCAACCAGCTGCGTAGCTGTGCCGAAAACTTCAAAAGAAGACCGGACACAGCCAATAACACCACTCCTCACGAAACCACGCTCAGAGAGGCGCCATGCCAACTAAAAGGCGGACGAAAAGGTCGTTGTTCAATTTAGTGACACGAAATTTGAAGATCCCCAGGTTGTAGGTGGTACGATTTTGACGACTCGATCACGAAAACAAACATTTCTAATGTTAAAAAATGCTGCAAAGGAAGGAAGGGATAGGTCTGATTTCTGCTTTACAATAATGGTATTTGCTACAATTTTGAGTATCATTGGTTGATACAGCACACTCGCTGTAAGACCGTTCCATATTTTCGCTGTACGAAATAGGAACGATTTCGAAAAACGATGCGTTCTCAGAAGTTGGGCGTCAACAAAATTTGGATGTTCCGCGCGAGTCCGGAGCGTGTGGCGGATATGAATCGGGGCAGGAAGTCAGTTCAACAGAGCATAGACGATGGTATGGTAGTAGGTACCTATAAAACAGACTAAGGGAACCGATTGTTCGCCTGTGGTGCAATGATTCAAGTCCCTTCGCAAGCTTGGGATCACCAGTTAGGCGGATAGCGCGGCACTGAATAGTGTCCAAACACCCCAACAAGTAAAGGGGGCTTCCTTCCCACAGATGACTGCAATACTCCATCACTGGGTGAACTTGCGCTTTATAAAGCATAAGGAGTTGCGCCGGTGAGAGGAATCGCCTGCTGCGGTAAAGAACACCCAATTTTTTGGAGGCAAGGTGAGCTTTTGACTGTATGAAGCTCCTAAATCCTACATTTTTTATTACTTCCACGCCCAGGAGTTCCAATCTGTCATTGTTAGGTACAGCCCTCCCCTGGACTGTGGCTTGGGAGGGAAGCCGGTCGGCCTTGTTAGAGAAGGCACAAGCTTCTGTTTTGCTGACGTTGAAGTCGACAAGATTGGGGGGCTTATCGAGAGCACTGTCGATTCTTTCAACTTTTAGCAGCCGAGCTTCGTCAATGCGCATGCGCACACCTCTAGCAGTCCCAGGCCTTGGTGTAGCCCTCATCTGCGGTGCTGTCGTCTGCACAATTGTGAATATTACCTTGGCACAGAAGGTTGTTAATAAATATGAAGAACAATGTCGGCGACAGCACCGCGCCCTGAGGAACACCACCGTTTATTGGGAAATCCAACGCTCTTGCACCGTCAATGGTTATTGACGATGCAATAGCTATTTTATTTGTCCCACTGCTGGGTGCTGGCCTCTAACATTTATACTATATGAGAGGATTTAGTATTATCTACACTTCCGCTGTGCCCAACAGGCTTGGACGTGGGTTTCCCCGCGCCGTTTTCTTTCGCCGAGTCGTGTGATGCAATCTGAATATGGAAGCATTCCTTCTTTCCTTCCTTTGCAGCCATTTTATTCGTCCCACTGCTGGGTACAGGCCTTTCTCATTAATATAATATGAGAGGATTTTAATCATACACTTACACGGTGACCAGCCGGCTTGGTAGTGCGTTTTCGCATGATGTTTTCCTTCACTGGAGTGTCAGCTGTCATGTAGCACAAATTCTAAAGTTATAAACTGTGCTCTCGTGGGGATCGAACCCGTATCTACCTCCCGCTTGAGAGGCGTGCTCTCGCCCGCTCGGCTAATCTGACACATGGACGCTTTGTTTATGTATGCAATTGTAAAAAAGTAAATAGCATAAATAAATAGGAAGGACACAGATAAATTAACTAGGTAGTGATTATAATTTTTTTTTTTTATATTTCTTTATTCAGGAAAATCACAACGCAATAACGATCTAAAATTCCGTGTTTGCAGAGGGGGTCCTATGGTCGCTGTCAAAGCCACATCGTCGACGAAGTGCGAGAGGGATGCAAATACATTTTGTATTGAATTCACTATCTGTGTCACTGTCATTTATCACTTATATTGAAGAGTGATGTACCATACCATAGTACCTAGGGGGGCTGCTCTATGTAGGTGTGATTTTTGTTGCCATAAACTTCCGAACCATAGAACCGATTTCAGTGCGGTTTTCATTACATACTTGGATTTTTTTTCATAATGATTTAGGTAATGCTAAGCATTGAACAAACACTTCGAACAAACCGGAGAAATTAAACCTCCCAAATGTAAAATAAAATAAAATAAAATATGTGTGGAGTCGCTATGAAAGATAGATTGAGAAATTGCGAAGTGCGAGAGGGTTGTGGTCTGAAAGAAGATATAGTGACAAGGATTGAGAAAGGAATGCTTCGGTGGTTCGGTTATGTTGGAGGAATGGATGATAGAAGACTAACAAAATAAACTTTTGTAGCGAATGTGAGTGGAAGAGTCGGGACGGGTCACCCTAGACTCTAGACGCACGTACCTAGAACAGTTCGAGCATGTGCTCCGAAAGGGGCAAGTGCGTCTTGCCCGTAACCGACGAGCATATATGAAGAATATTACGAGATTGCAAGAAGCGGCAGAGGTGTGTCAGGTCAGGATAGTGGCATGTGGAGATTCGTTGTCTCTGCCTAACACACTGGGAAATAGGCGTGACGCTATGTACGAGTATGTATGTAGAAAATAATTTAAAGGAGGAATTTGTCTTTACTGGGGGATATTGTCAGTGATGCATTCATAACCTGTTGCGCGTGGTGCGATGGTAGACTGGACATGGAGAGCCTGCGTCGTCAGCTCCTTGAACCACTCCGTGGTACAGACGATAGAACACGCACAAAACTCCGATGTCCCAGCGGACTTAAATAAAGAAAAAAGTCTTTTCTGCTTAGCATAAGGCGGACTTATTGCCGGAGGCAATCTCTTCCAGTCAACCTTTATACACTACAGCACATTCGCATTGTTAGAGTATAGGTTTCCTCACGGTGTTTTCCTTCGCCGGGGTGCATTGTAATTTTGCACACAAATACTTCGGGCAGAGGCACTCAGGCACGGAAGATTTTTATATGGTGTCGAATAGAAACACAGATAACTTAATATGAGTAATAGGTACTTATAATAATGAATGTCACTGCTAAATTTAGCAAACCTTAATCCACATAAACTTATCAAACTGGGTTTCTTTCAACATATCGAGTCGAGATCTCTCTTATCTGTCGTTGTGTCAAAAGCATTGTTTCGTAGTAGGTAATGACACGAATTCAGAAATTCGATCAATAGGTTAGATTGCGAATGTTGTGATAAATAAGTTGGCACCTAAATATGTTTTATGTATGAAGGTCACCTTATGATATGAAGATATTTGTGCAACCTTGGCCTTAAACTTTGAAGGGTGCGTTGCAGTAGTGCTGAATGTCTAGAAAATGCAGTTTCGAGACGAAGCGTTTAGGGCTAGATACCTACACGTTACACCATTAACTAAGAAAGTAATTAAATTACAGATTTGGTATTAATTACTGTGAGACTTCAGGTATATCCTCACAATATTTATGATTTTTAATTCAGTAGTGGATTTTTTTTTTATTGAAATTGACACGGATGGCTACATCACCTATGCACCAGTTTTCTGGTACCAGTGATGTCAGCCTAAACACCTTGGTGAGTTATGTAGGTAGGTGCCATAGGTATTAGCACTTCCCTCAATTCCAGCCGGCTACACTTAACTGGACTGAAAACGCGAACTATATTTCATAGCCGCTTCGACCGACCTTCCTTCAGTGCGGTGGTACCAACACAGGGTTTAACACTACCACCATGTAAGGAGAGAGAAGGGACCTACAGTTTTACGAGGAATCCGAGCCACAACCAGCGTCAACAGTCAAGCGGTCACCCATCCAAGTCCTGACCGCGCTCAGCATTACTTAACTTCGGTAATCAAATACTGAATATAGCAACCACAGAGCCAACGACGCCGATAAGATGTTATATGTTATTGTTGCTATGTTTTATATTTTTTGTCCTATTATCGCCAGTAAATAGACATATAAGTAATCATCGTTACGCTTAGAAAACTAACTATTGGCGCAATCCTGCGGTTATGTATGATTCAAGGAAAATGCGTTGTCATGGAATGGTTTCAGGACTCAGTCATCCTTCACGGGCCGAGCGAAGCCGTACTAGATACTTTGACCTACATCGTTCATTTGCTATTATGAACATTGGACCCAGCGCAGTACGATCCTGTAATAAGTGTGTTATCTATCAACTTAGAGTAATAATGATAGTATCATTATTCCTCTAATGTTATCAATTATTTTGCCGACTAGCTAAGCACCTACCTATATCAGTGTAATACTATATCAAATATTGAATTGACCATGAGTGTGAGCAAAAGTATTAAAATTAAATAAATATATATGAACATTTTCTGCTGAGCAGAAGGCGGACTTATTGCCGTAGACAATCTGCTGCAGTGTAATATACAACCATTATATTTTATTATTAAAGAACACGTGCGGTAAAGGTTAACATTTACCGGTAAATCTACAGCCTGTAGATGTAGACTAGGTAATGTAATGTAAATGTACGAAATATTATGGAATCAATCGGTAGATAGGCTACTGCGGTTCTGAAATAGTGGGCGAGGTTAAAATTTTCACTGTGCCGGACAGATGAATCCGTCACTAGCGACCTCAGAAATTGCCGCCGCGCATGGCACGCGCGAGAACTGAACCTTTGACCTGCAACCCCCCTCCCTTAATTATAAGTATGCTCACTGCATGGTGTACTAACGTTCATAGGATTATATTATATACACGCCTTTTAGATTGCATTGTCAGATATAACGTTGTTCGACCCTAACGTAACCAAAGTCGGTAATGACTAGCGCCGGGTCTGGCACATCAGCCATTACTAAGATTGCGTCGCGCGCGACGCATCCCGTCCCTTATGAGACCTAGAGATAACTTCACGTTTATTACAGTTGATATACGACGGTCTGGCGGACCGCTGCATTATGTAAGCGTAGCAATAGGTTTTTAGCGGTGGCCGCTAACAACGTTGTTAGTGGATAGCACCTTCTATTGTTGAAACTTTTAGAGAATCTTATCAAAGCTTACAAAGATTGTTTCCGTGGCCCGTGGTTGCGATTGCGTAGGTACAGGAAGTCCGCGGCGAATGGTGTACCGTGTACGCCATTCAAACCGGTTGCTACGTACATTGCGTAAAACCATAAAACTCGAATATAAATGAATTTTTCATTTTGGTTGAGCAAAATTTTTTGACCTCCGAACACATTTTTGCCTAAGAAAATTGCATAAATGTATGGGGAAGATTATATTAAACCTACCTTTTTTTGTAGACATATTCTGTATTGATTTTCTTTATATTTGTGATAATATGTGTGAGCAAAAAAGTAGTATGTGTTTAAAAAAATCTTTCATTTCGTTTTCTACGCAATGTATTTCTTAACAGGTTAGTAAGATTACAACGCACCCCTATGTAGGAAACCTATCACTAAGAATACGAATGTGTTGTAATGTATAAAGGTTGACTGGAAGGGAATACCTCTTGCAATAAGTCCGCCTTCTGCTAAGCAGAAAAGTCTATATTTATTTATTTTTAGTATGATGTGTGATGTACCTACACGTCACCGCAGACACCTGTATAGTAAATAAATTGTTCTTGGACGCACAGTCCACGATTCGGTTTTATGCAAAGATTTTGATAATCTTTGGTTTTATGTAAGAATTGCCTTAACAGGGTGACCAGCGCAGATTGTCTTCATTTCAAGGAGGTGCATAAATAAAACTTGAAATAATTAATAACACAAATTTCAAAAAGTATAACGAAAATTCAAAAAGGCCAACTTAGCAGTACTATCCGTAATATGAGTGTTTTATATTAGTCTGTGCCACTCCGATTTAGCTATAATTTCCAAAATGTTACGATTTTCGTATAATTTCTAAATTATAGCTCAATCAGGATGGCACAGACTCACATACAACACCTCATATTACGGGTAGATAAACTACCGATAAATTCTCTTTCCTGAATTTTCATTAAGTATATACTTATACTTATACTTCTTGAAATTTGTGTTTTTTATTAATTATTTAATGTTTTAATTTAGCGCCTTCTTGAGATGAGTACAAACTGCGTTTGTCACGGCCTTACACGATAGTTGAATGTGATAATCGCAATTGGTAACTTTGTACCGCCCCTCCCTTATAAAGCGATCAAACTATGGTGTCATCAAACTACAGTCACAGACTAAATAGATAATAGTCTGTGCTACATACAGTATCATAAAACTACGGTAAAGCAAAGTATGGAATCCTCGAATGTGCAAAACACGCAGGGTGTGTTCTAAATTTGAATGGTTGAGCCCGGCGCATCGCCGCCTGGCCTGCAGCCACCCTGTCAAACAAACGCCTTAGGCGTTCTGCGCCAGAGGTCCGTCCCAAATAACAATTTTTCTTTCTTTTTCTTTTGCAGCCATTTTCTTCGCACCACTGCTGGGTACAGGCCTCTCTCATTTTACATGAAGTGAGAGGATTTCATTCATACACTTTCACGGTGAACAACCGGCTTGGAAGTGGGTTTCCTCACGATGTTTTCCTTCAACGTAGTGTCAGCGGCCATTTATCACAAATTCTAAAGTTATAAATATTGTACTCTCAGTTGGTATCGAACCCGCACCTCCCGCTTGAGGAACGTGCTCTTGCCCGCTCGGCCAGTCTGACACCCATAATAACCAAACCACCTCCATAAAATCTTTATAAACACCAACAACGGCTTCATGCGGCACCGGTCCCGGTTGTCAGTTCCTCTGAGAGGCTGTTTTTCGCTGATATCGAATCCTCCGCACAGCCTAACTACACAACTACGAACATCCACTAACGCACATTACAGGACGTGTCACAAATTGGTTGCACATATTATTAATATGGAATGGTCTTCCGTTGAGTGTGTTTCCTACCACCTACAACCTGGGATCTGCAAAAGGCGTGTTAATAAATTGGACAACGACCTTTTCGTCCGCCTTACAGTGTCCGATCTTCTTTTGAAGTTTTGGGCACAGCCACCAATTAGTTGTCTATAAAAAAAAATTACGAACGAGACCCGTCATAGTCATAGGCTTAGCGAAGCGAAGCCACTTACTCGACTAGGGTCAAAAACTATTGGTGTCTGTTTGTCCGCACAATTCCTCCTAAACGGTTTAGCTGATCGGGGTGAAATTGTGTAGGTAAATTCCATATGTAAAAAGCTCACCACACGCCACTTTTGAACTTCCTAGAAGAACTGGCAAGAAATTTCTTTAGAAAGTTTTCCTAAACGGTTAGGCCAATCGGGCTGAAATGTTGTAGATATTTATTATTACATACATACATATCACTCACGCTGAATCCCGACATTCGGGGTAAGCAGAGCAATCGGTGTTGTGCTGCAAGGACT
>WYDE02196696.1:0-10559 GCA_009867175.2 Adela reaumurella | reverse complement strand
GTGTATTTATAGCATTTGTACCATTCTGCCACTACGTGCGCCTACACAGATACCCTCTACCACATCCCAAAGGTTTTCATAGTATATAATGCAAATCTGCATTAAGCAGACCTATTGTGCAAATATTTAATTGTTAAATTGTGTACAATAAAAAATAAATACAAATACAAAATTTTTGTTTGGTGAGCTATTGACATACAGAATGAACATGAACCTACCAAATTACAACCTGATCGGCCTAACCGTTTAGGGGGAATTGCGCGGACAAACAAGCAGACGACACCAAAAGTTTTTGACCTTAGTGGAGTAGGTCTCGCTTGGCTCAGCCAATAAAATATTCCGTCGCGCCGCGCCGGCCGCCGGGCCGCCTAATAGCATGTTGCTCGTCGTATCGACGTTAACCCCTGAAGATCCCCGGATTTACCATATCGCAGCAATGTCGAGGACTACAGCCTTAAGACAACAGTCTTCAAAGGAAATTGCTACTAAATCCTCGGAGATCTTAAATTATATTCCGTTCTAAATGTTTCTTCCCTCTGATATTTGAAGGCTTTGGCGGTAAGCCGCGGCCAAATGGGAATATGTCCGGACCTTGAACCCGTGCTCCACTACACACTCTGGTAGCTAGCAGAATAACCGTGTCAACCAATTCTAAGTAACTCACAAGTAGGTGAGACTAATATTATTACATGGAACGGTGCTCCGGAGAGTGCGTTCCCTACTTGGAAGAATTCAGTGGTTCACTACTTGGAAGAATTACAGTGGTTCCCTACGTTCTCCGGTTGCGGAGTAGCCTAGTTGGTGAGCGCACGCCTCTTACTCGAGAGGTAGTGGGTTCGAGACATGGTATACGCACAATTCTTTCGGATTTTAAATTCTTGGTTAAAATTTGTGTGCAAAATTACGATGCACCTCGGTGAAGAAAAACACCATGAGGAAACCTATACATTAACAATACGAAAGTGTTGTAGTGTATAAAGGTTGACTGGAAGAGATTGTGTCCGGCAATAAGCATACAACCTATAAACCGGGGTACCTTCATAAGGCGTGTTAATAAATGTAAAAAACTTAGGTTTTTAGGAATGCACTAGTACAAAAAAATATAAAACTGTATGTAATATCAGAACATAAATGTTTTTTTTCTTAAGAGCACTCGAACTTTGAAATTAAATAAAACAAGCTGTCTGTGTGATATTTCCACAATGTTTGATTTATTTTACAGTAGATTCTATCACATTTTACGTGGAAGAGGGGTTTAATTTTCATTGACTCAATTCGCGTAAGCTAGTACACATATAATTTGCTAAAGCTGTTTACTATGCCTACTTTGAGCATATATTTTTGGGGAACTGGAGCTGAAGTAAACAGTGAATTTGTTTTGATCTGAAGACACTTGGGAACGTTACGATCCGCGGTCGATGTCATTGTCCCGTCGGACCCTTATTTCATCGAAATCAAACTGCGGTGTCATCAGGCTACGTAATCACCAAAATATACAGTGCACATACATACGTATATACACCCTCACAGTGCACATACGTATATACACCCTCACAGTGCACATACGTATATACACCCTCGCAGTGCACATACGTGTATACACCCTCACAGTGAACATACGTATATACACCCTCACAGTGCACATACGTATATACACCCTCACAGTGCACAAGAATAGATCGTTATGCGCCAATTGGCAACTTTTATATTTATGGTAGGCGAGGCGTAGACTTTTGAAAGGTTGTTATGATGGTATGATGGTGTTATGATATCGGATTTTGGATGTGCAGTGTTTTGACCAGGTGGCATGTCGGGACGGGACTCGTCAGCAGGGTGTTCGCTCAACGACAGCCACCCCGCCCTGAACGTTGTTACACATCCTTGTGTTGGTAACGCATTCCCTGCGTGAGTCAGATCCACGTAACATAGCTCGTGTTTTCCGTCCAGTTCAGGGTAGCCGGCTGGAATTGAGGGAAGTGCTGACATGGCACCTACCATAACTCACCAAGATGTGTAGGCTGACATCACTGGTACCAGAAAACTGGTGCATTAGAGATGTAGTCTTCCGTGTTAGTTTACGTAGTATATGACTTACTTTGCTACTGCTTAGCGCAAGTACTAAGTGATTTAAATTTTTCTAGAATTTTCTAGCAGGGAGCTGATTTCACATTTTTGACGTCCGCACGAGAAATGAGTTAGCAATCAGGTGCGGTTAGACATTTCGGTATGTCGATGAGAATGCATATAGATTACTTGTACGCTTGTAAAATAGAATGTATGTAATGATACTAACATGGTGGTGCCTATCGGCAGATGCTAGTCAGAGGTAGGAGCGCACGGGTGCCATCTGCGGGTGGATGGCGGGATGCACGAGGCCGTGCGAGAGCGTGGGCAGCTCGCCGCCGTACGCCAGCGGGTGATGCCACAGCTCCGCGCCGCCGCCGGGGAAGAACGGACTCGCTAAGTCTGCGCAGACGCACACAGTCAGCCAACTATTAGGTACTTATTACATACATACACCACAAAAACACGTAGTAGGTAGTAGGTACATATTATGCATATACATTGGTGAAGTAAGAAAAATAAAGCTTATATTTATTTGTGGTTTATAATAATTATTTTAAACATAAGATTAACCAAGGTAAGAAACAATTGAAATATGAAATTATTTAGGCACGTACTTTTACATACCGAATAAAATGTATATTTCCTATTTTACTTGCGGGGAATATCACTTATACACGGGGTGAATTTTCAGTCACTTGCGTAACTTCTAAAGGCTATTAAATAGCGTAGTAGAGCGTTAAAAATACCAAATTTTGTTTTGAAATGCTAAGCTAAATGAAATCGCAGCAAACAGAGAAATAACATTGGGGTGGATACTTGGACACACCAACATTGCGGGTAATGAGCTAGCGAAGGGTCAAGTTGTGAACTCGTAGAACAATTCCTAAGCAAGAATTCCTATCTAAATAAGGACTATCAAAGGACTCATGACCAAATGGGCATGGGAAACAAGCGAAGAAGAATAGAAGCATCGGGAAGGATGTAGACAATCCAAGTTATTTATAGACTCAATTAATAAAATCAGAACAACGTGGTTGCGGAACCTTTGTAGAGACGGCATTAAATAGTCCCTCATATATGTAGTTGCAGGTCATAAGTGCATGCGAAGGCACCTACAAATAATTGAAAACGCTGGGGACCCAAACTGCAGACATCGAGGAGAAGACGAGACAAGCGTCCACGCTGTGGCCAAATATATACTCAATGTAGCCCCCAGATGAAAGGTGTTTATAGACGTCGACCTTCAAACATAGAACTTAAAACATTTGAAATGAAAGAACATCCTCAAGTTTGTTAAGAAGACTGAACGGAAGTGCACGGTTAGTCTTAGCTTTTCTAACGGGAGAGGTGATATAGTCCTAATGAGACCCTGATCACCGGGCTGTACCCGTCAGTCCTCCCACCTAAAATTATATATAACACAAATTATTCATTTTCATGTGGTTCTGCTTCCTGGGTTCGATTCCTCGTTGAGGAGGACGAAAACATTTTTATGAAACAGCATAATAAACTGTAGAAAGCATACTCACATAAAAGATATTGAGGACTACTTCAAACATATCAAGATTACAGTATATTTGGTAAATCATAGTAAAATAGTTAGGTACTGAGAATAATAATTATAGGTACATTTGATTGTGAAAAAAACCTACCTTTTTCAATTTTATAAGACCCGCGACATTGGTATTCTAATATATATCATATACAATTATATTATATTCTAATAGTTGCTACTTATTGTTTGTGGTCCAGAGTTCGAACCCAAAGTGAAAGCTTGGTTACGGCCCTGCCAACAACTAATCTACTATATAAATGATGGCGAGGACTTTTTTGAGACTTTGAAAAACTGTCTACACTATTTTTTTTCGTTTTTCCATCCTGGATCCATCCAGAAGTTACGAAAGTGACAAAAAATTCACCATGTTGGTACTCGTATGGGTCCATAGAACTAAAATATTAAATTGCCTATGTAGATACCTAAAATATTACTCAAAAGACGCACAGGTATGTAATTTAAAAAAAAATCATAATAAATCAGTCACAACTTGTAAATACCGATTTGAGACTTTACATGTAACAGACGTGTAATGTAAATTGTACACGGTGTATTATACAATTACTTATATGTATCTCTTATCACAGTTTTGAATACACAACACCTATGTACTTAGAAATAGAAGGAATAGGTAATAAGTGTTTGCCCATAAAGCGAGTTCTACTGAGATACTGTTCATTTGGCGACTATGAAAATGATCTACAACAGATACCTAACAAGTAATGTGTGTAGGTTTTGAAAAGTAAGTAAGTATAAAGCAATACAAAAAATAAATAGCTAAAATGTATAACAAGTTATAATAGTCATGTTGTGCTCAAGGCGTAGATATAATGAAACTCTATAATGTAGCTTAGTTATACTATTGTGAATAAATTGACACCCAAACTGGTCGAGGTACTTAGGTAATGTTACAATCTTCAATGGAAAGGAATACTTTTAAGTAAGTTAAGTAGGTGTATAAAAATATGTACATGATGTTTACAAGTAAAAAATATTAACTAAATTAAGTACTTTTGATTTATGAGGAAACAGGAGAAATTAATATAAAAGGAAATGAATTCGTTCAAGATCGGGAGCATGATTGCATCGGCGCAAACTGCGCCCAAATGCAAACAACACATGGCAGAAAACTAATTTTTTTACATTAACACCATTTGCATTAAAAATACTAGGTATATCTACAGGCTGCAAAACGAACTAACCAAAGCGTTTATCAGCGTCGTTGTTGTATTGGGTATTCGATTACCGAAGTTAAGCACTGCCGAGCCGAGCGCGGTAAGGTATTGGATGGGTGACCGTTTGACCGTTGACGTTAAACTGTAGGCCCCTTCCCTCTCCTTACACGGGGGACCATGGGTAACCATATTTGGGGTGATTTTGATTGCAAATTATTGACCGATTAATTAAAGATGAGCCTCGGAAGGAATGAGGCGAAATCGCCAGAACAGACAAAACCTCACACATCTACGTAAATATGTGTTTAACGCCTCTCCATCCATCTACAGAGAGCGCACATCATATATTTACGTGCAGTTGTCTGTTCTAGCGGCATATTCCGCTTCGCCGCATTCGTTCCGAGATTCATTTATAATAAAGCGGTCTATATCGCCACACTTCGATTGATACATCACTTTTGGAACACCCAGTATAAGGTCAAGTTATATATTAGGTAATTTCTGAAAGTAAGGTTAGTTCTGAAAGTAAGTTCAGTAATAGTGGTTAGGTATGTGACATTTATATAAAACAGACGTATTAATTATTTAAGTAAAAATTTTCCGTAATGAAACGATGTTAAATTTTTTAAATATTTTTTGGAATGAAACTAGCCTGAAATTTATCGATACTTAATTATTTCGACCCTTGTACTCATCTTGCAATATTAGCAAGTTAAGCTCTGGAATTTGAATTGGAAAAGCTTTGGTAACGCACTATTAAGTCCCCGAAGAAGAACCGGCAAGAAACTTCGAAGGGTTTTTTTAAACGCCCTTTCACAATACGTTGTGACTAACTACACAATAGACACCGCTTACAGTGTTAAACTACATTTTGAGAGCTTGATTAACAATTATTTAATTTAAGCTTGATAATTCTAAATTCTATGCACATATGAAAAATAATTAAATATTTCAGGTGTAAAGAGCCCTTGCCAGAAGAGTTCTTTGTCTTAGGCAGTAAAATACTTTCTGCCATGTTTATGTGTATTTGGCTCCACGTGTGGCGCGGCATGGTGTGAACCTGTGAACTAGGTACATACGAGGGGCTTGTAACCACCAGTGTAAGAGCGCCACGTCGTCGCTCGGACGGCGGGGCGGCTGGGATGTGTGGGCGCGGGCGAGGCGCGGCGGAGGGGCGCCACGCCGCGCCGCAAGGGAAAGCGTAGCGTGGTGTCGTACAAGCTCACTAGTCACAGTCGCCCACTCTAGTTGCTCATCCAGCACACCACAACACTTAACTCTTACAACATTCAACTAATATGCCTGCTGCGTGTTATATAGGTAACTATTTTACATTTCACACTATTCTGTTGCCTTTTTATTCAGTTTGAATTTAATCAATGCTTTATTAATGCAGTGCAATACCTACCCACATTCTTATTAATTAAGTAGGGACTTTGAAAATTTTATAAATAATTTTATATTTTATTTTTGGAATATTTCGAAATGTACGTTGTGTCAATTGCGTTCTCCATTGCTATGGCGGCAGAATTGAATTGGCAGAATCGGCTGAATATGATGGCACTGTACCGGCCTACATTGACCCAGTGACGCCTACAGGTGCAGTCTACGCAATGCTTTCATCAAACCAACACATTAGCGGGATGGCGGTGGGTGAGGGAGACACACGTATGGGTTGCGGCGGAGTGGGTTGCGTGTGCGTGTAGACGACTCCACACAGGATACGTGGCGTGGCGTGGGGGGGCGGACGAGCAAGTAGAGAGAGCGGCGACACTGTCGGGAGGTCGGGAGGTGTCGTGAGGTCGGCAGGTCTGTCGGTCGGCGTCGTGTGCTCGTGTGTCGGTGGTGTAGTGTGGTACTTACGTCCGGTGAGTGGGTGCATCAAGGCGGGGTGTGCGGCGGGCGCAGCGGTGGCAATGGCTGGCTTCGGCTTGCTGACCTTCGTGTTGCTTTTAGCAAACTCCAGCCGAATTGTTTGCGGCATGTCGGGATCAAACCGGACACCCTGCTGTGAACACGGCGGCCGCGACCGACGCGGCAGTTCGATATAATGACGACAGGACACTATCTCGTGTCGGCCGGAGGGGGCCCCGCCGTCGTCGCTGTCGCGCTCGGACCCTCCGTAGCGTCGTCACCCCCGCCCGAGTCGACTCGGAGGTCGCCCGGGGCCTAGATTCCGAACGATCCTAGCCTCGGCGCGTTCGGAATCAAGGCCCGGAGGCGGATTGCTTTACGGCGCCTTCTCGGCTGACGTCACGCACCGGTAGAACGATTTTATGTATAGAGTTCGTTCGACTCGAGAAGTGTGGAAGAGAGAACTCCATACTTTATAAAGGCCCGCCAGTCGAGTGACGCCAGTCGAGACGGTGTCGTAGAGAAAGTCTCCCTGCCGGCGGCGCCGCGGCTGCAGCCGGGGTGTCCGAGCGCGGCAGCGCTAAGCGGTGAATGTAAAAACTAGTTATCGAGTCGAGGGTCAAATTAGAATAGTTGTAGAGAGGGGATTGTGTTGAGTTGAGCTTGGAGGTTCTGACGTGGACTAACGCTCGGGGCTCTGGCGCGCCGCTTGCGCCTGCTACGTACGGGTACATCGGTGATGGAACACAGTGCTCGGGGTGTGATGTCAACCTGTTCAATTCGTGTCATGCACAAACATCCGTAGGTAGTTATATACACATTGTATTATTGCAAGTCCACACAACGATTACAACAAATCGATACATGTACCTATAGAGGAAGCGCCCGCCGCGCCGCCGGGCGGGGTCGAGCGCTCGAGTGCAAAGTTTTAGCGTTAGCGTAAGTACCTCACGTGGCGGATACGTCCCCGGGAAGGTTGGTTAATCACCCGTTAGCCTACGAGTAGAGAAGAGGTTGTACAGTGCACGCTGGCTGTGTGGGAGGCGTGTGAATATACTTATGTACGAGTAAACTCCATATTAGTAACATTCGGTGCGTTACTGTACTGATACTGTAATATTTACATGAGCGTGTGAGATAGGAACTGCGGAAAATATATTTAGTGTTTGTACCGCGGGCGGGGGCGCGGGTTTCATCCGTCACGGAGTGGTGTGCCCAGGGGGCTGCCCAGGCAGCGGTGAACAAGATCGGCGGCAGTTATATTGTGTGTTATAACATATTTGTTGCGGGCAGGGAGCGAGCGCAGCCTCCTTTATTGACAGATTCATTAAAGATGACCCTCGGAATGAATGCGGCGAATTCGGAATGTTCAGCTAGAACAAAGAAAAACTCACAACTCTACGTAAATGTGACATGTGTGCCCTCTGTAGATGTATGGAGAGGTGTGTAAAACATATGTACGTAGATATGTGAGTTTTTGTCTGTTATAGCGGCACATTCCAATGTCGCCGCATTCCTTCCGAAGCTCATCTTGAATGAATCGCTCTATAAAGTATAGGTACGAGTGCAGAATGTGAGAAGTGGACTTGAACTCGCGCCCTGCCCGCCGGGGACGGGGCGAGGAAGGTGTGTCCACGGGTGCCGGTAGTGCGACGCCTTCGCGTTACCAACCTGAAGATCCTGCTTAGCCGCTTCTGCACCCGCGCGCGTGTGGAACGTCACGAACCCCACCGGCTGAAATGCAGAGTATGATCATTAGTGTGTGGCTACCACGCAACGCAAGTAGCCAGACTATTAGTTTCAGTTAAAAAATATATGAAATACCTATACAAAGTAAGGAGTACGAAGGAGCTTCAGGAGCCGTGTCTTTGATGGAAAGGGAATCATACTCGTAGTCATGGGGGATGTGCCTGCCTGGCGGTTTGAACCTCCTAACACCACAGACCCAAAAAAAGGCGAGGCGTCGTGAAACATCCGGTTGGAACGATGTTCCTTTCACTTGTATCGCGATATCAAATGATCACAACAATAATTATTGAAATAAAATTATTGTCACCATATATGTCCATGATTAATTATTAATAATTTTTTTTTATTGACATTTACACCATTTTTTGTTGCCAGTTTTCCTCTCCCAGTAAAATGGATGTTCAAATAAATGGACCACAGAGCAAGATGGACATTCGCAGAAATAGTCGTAGCAGACACAACAGACGTATCAAGAACTGGACCTAATAGGCCGAAAGAGAATAAATTCCATTTTGACACTAACTGTCCGAAAATGACTTTACATAATAAAGTAGACGGGGTTGCGAAGTAGACACGTTGAAAATTAGATAGAAAGCGAAATAGGCTGTGTGCTAAGTGGGCCGATAGCAAATTAGTAACCTAGAGAAGTAGGTAGTCAAAATGAGAAATGGGCTATTTGATAAGTAGATCTCTGGCGCCTGAGGGGATCGGGGTGTTCCACGGGGAGATGCCAAAAGCGAAATCTTGAAAATTTTATGAGATTTTCAAATATGCAGCTATTTCGAAAAAAATTGCGGGCTCGCTTCATTCGCCCCATAACGTAATTTCCTTGTTAAACCATTAACTTTGAATTTCCTTCCACAACCCTCATGATTTTTACCTTATTTCTCCCAATTATTTCATAAAAATTTGCGGACTCACTTCGCTCGCCCAATAATGTGATTACAATATAATATTTTACTTCCCTTCAAAGATACTGTCCTCATGATTTGAACTTATTTCTCATAATTATATTAAAAAAACTTGCGGTTTCGATTCGCTTGCCCAATGATCTCCCAAATATTTAAATCATGGGCGTAACCAGGGTGGGTTTTGGGGGTTTTACCCCCTACCTCGCCCTCCCGGAAATAAAAAATATACAACATTTTAATACAAAACACGGTAAACCCCGTGGATTAAATACATTTCAATCGTTTATTTCCTTTCAAAGGCACCACCATCATGGTTTTGGTTTACTTATACTAAATACGTACAAACATACATACACACTCACGCTTAATCCCGACAATCGGGGTAAGCAGAGCAATCGGTCTTGTGTTGCAAGAAATCCGGTAACTTACAGCACAACACCGACCACCACATTTCGCAAGGTATTCGGACAAGATATCAAGCAGCATGTAAGGTCCAAAGACCCACCTGCTGCATGTAATGGTAAAAGTACCGTGCCAAGATGAGAGGTTTCAGGCCTGTCGCCCTTTAGAACGGCATCTTGTCATTACACCTTAGTCGCCTTTTACGACAAGCATGGGAAGAGATGCAGTGGGGTCATTCTTTTAAGTACCTACCGGTCCCACACGGTACATACAAAATATTGCTTATAGGTAAAATGTATTTTTAAACTAATAAATAATTTATTTTAAAAATTATTGGCTTACCAAATTCTGACATGTTTGTGATCTTCATAGTGAATTTATTTTAAAAATTATTGGCTTACCCTTAGATGGTGGTAAGGTCTACTTGCCTAGTGGTAGGGTCAAACCCGACCGGGTTGGTACCACAGCACTGAATGAAGGTCGGTAGAAGCGGCTATGAAAAATGGTTCGTGTTTTCCGTCCAGTTCAGTGTAATCGGCTAGATTTGAAGGCACCTACCTAAGTCTCCATGGTGTATTAGGCTGAAATTACTGGTACCAAAAAAAAAACTGGTATTTTTATTAGGTGATGTAGCTATCCGGTCAGTTTCCATAAAAAAAATTCTTATATTCTTTGTGATACGAGTAACTTAGTGAATTGAAAAAACGACCGTATCTAAAGTTATCCTGTAGGATAACTATCCCTAAAATGCAACGTCTAGAGTCCCCAGTCATGTAAGGGGATAAGTTCTTGTCTTCAGTTGCATATTTTTAAATAAGATGCAATATACTAGATTTGATTTCAAAG
>WYDE02196685.1:0-10560 GCA_009867175.2 Adela reaumurella | reverse complement strand
GCGGGTTTAACCCTACCACCATGTAAGGAGAGGAAAGGGACCTACAGTTTAACGTGGAATCTGAACCACGACCAGCGCCAACGGTCAAGCAGTCACCCATCCAAGTCCTGATCGCGCTCAGCATTACTTAGCTTCTGTAATCAAAAACCAAATATCGGCACCACTGAGCCAACGAAGCTAATAAAATCAGTTCTAGTAGAGAGTCCAGGACATGTAGGTACGTAATGAAATTTCAGAAATATGAAAAACGGTTGATTTTATCACCCGACTGAAAAATGCTTTGGAACAATCCAATATTAAAGTACCTATTTACTCCATTACGGGTCCCACTCCAAAAGTATTTCCTATACTTCTGTTTTAGTTCCTGTATATTTTGAAGTAGGACCCTTCAACAATTTTCAGCCATATTTCTAACGATGGAGTTCAGAGTAGTCCCCGATTCACTTATCTATTGTATTTTACATTCCGTAGAAACGAACACGTTATGCGTCGGCGGCGCTTCTAACACGATACCTGCATTATTTCTTCAATATATCGATTAATCTGTCCAAACTCTCGCATTGCGATACAATCTGCCGAACGGTAAGTGTGCGATAGCGATAGTCGTCTCGTCATTCATACTCGCAATTAAGGGATAAACGATCACTTAAAAAGTATTTGGATTCAACTAGAAATAACTTCTGCTTGGCTGTTTAAAAGGATCAAAATGGAACTGCATTATGTTGAAACGTTGAGAATGTATCGATTTCATAAGAAAGCGTATCGGTGTCGAACTCAGGGGCTATTGTTGTGTGAAGATGTCGTTGGTAGCACTTCACAGGCGGCGAGGGTCGCTCGAGAAATGTTATGCCTTCCTCAGGTATATTTTTTTTTTCGCAGCCTCCCCGACTTCTATAATTGCCGAGACATTAGGAAACTAGGCACATATTTAAATAGTTTTAAATGTGGTTATTGGCTCATACATGTGACGGTTAATTCCAGTATTTTTAGTTTTACTGAACATAGCTTAGCTTCGTTTTCTTTTCAAATTACCGCGGTCGCTGAACAACATTTTGAAAATTTCCGGCTCTTCTCGCTGCACATTTTTCGTAGTATGCCGATGTTTCGAACAGAGCGTCCTGTTCATGGTAACGGAGACGTTTAAACTCCCAGCTCAGCTCAGGCAGCAAAACCAGCTCAGCAAACGTAACCGACTTCTGTGACGTCAAGACGCTCTGTTCGAAACGTCGGGGCAATCCGATAAATTTGCCGCGGGAAGAGCCTGAAGTTTTCAAGTCCAGCTATTTTATAATTATATATGTAATTTTGTTTTTAGTTTTCTTTTTTTTTATCGAAACTGACACGGATGGCTGCATCACCTAATGCACCAGTTTTTCTGGTACCAGTGATGTCAGCCTAAACACCTTGGTGCGTTATGTAGGTAGGTGCCATGTCAGCACTTCCCTCACCTCCAGCCGGCTTCACTGAACTGAACGGAAAACACGAACTATGTTTCATAGTCGCTTCGACCGACATTCATTCCGTGTGGTGGTACCAACCCGGGCGAATTTTACCCTACCACCATGTAAGGAGAGGGAAGGGATCTACAGTTTAACGTGGTACCCGAACCACGACCAGCGTCAACGGTCAAGCGGTCACCTATCCAAGACCCAACCGGCGGTTTTTAGCCTAATTATATAAATGAAATCTAAATTCAATGCACTTATTCTGCCAAAATACGAGTAGTTTATTAAAAAATTAATAATAATCTAAATTTTAATAAAAATTATTTTATGCTTTCGTACTAAAATATTTATATACATATAAAAAGATAGAAACCAGGCGACCGCGCTCGGCAGTGCTTAACTTCGGTATTCGAAGACAGAATACCGCAACCACTGAGCCAACGACGCTGATGGCTATAATGTAAATACTAGTATGTATATGAACCATATAATCACCAACGAAGGACGAGTTCAATAGCAACACAGTGACTGATCATTAACGCAGAAATCATTGTGCCACTTCTGTCACAGATATTCTCATAATATATAAACATTTCACACGCCATTGAAATGAGAGTATAATCTTACCATTGAGTTACAGCTTCGTTTCAACTTTTTGTTCAATTCCTCGTATTTTCCATTCGAATCGACATTTCCACGCCAAAGAGGTTCGTTTCGAAATTTCGACGGATATGTTATACTTATGTAGTACCGTGTGGGACCGGTAATTAAAAGAATGACCCCACTGCATCTCTTCCCATGCATGTCGTAAAAGTCGATTAAGGGATAAGGACATGATGCCGTGCTAAGGGCGACAGACTCGCCACCTTGGCACGGTACTTCTACCCGTTCATGCAGTATTCAGTATTCAGTATGCAGGTTTTCGTGCCTTACATGCTGCTTGATATCTTGTCGAAATAAATGCGAAATGTGGTGGTCAGTGTTGTGCTGTAATTTACCGGAGTTTCTTGCAGCACAACACCGATTCCTCTGTTTACCCCAACTGTCGGGATTCAGGGTGAGTGATATGTATGTATGTATGTATGTATGAAATAGGGCAAGAATGTTTACCTGCATAGGTTGAAGGACAGGAAAGCGAAGTATGGGAAGACCGTACGGCAAGTGGGACGACGACATGACGTACTTCGCCGGCAAACTGTGAATTCGTGATGCCGAGTGCCGGGAGGATTGAAACAAATTGGAGAGGCGTTCGTCCAGCAGTGGACGGCTGAACGCTGATGAAGATGAGTTTGACGTACGTATCTTTGCAGCCATTATATTCGCCACGCTGTTGGGTACAGGCCTCTCTAATTTGATTTTTTTTATTTTATAGTAGGTCGGGCGGTTTGACTCGAGTCGTGCTTACAGCATCGACGTAGTCTAAGACAGCGCGTGATTGAGAACCACGCCGACAGAACAAGTGCTTGTTGGCGCTACTCTTGAAAGCCCCAACGGTAGGGGGAATGAAGAAGATCTCCGCAGGGACTTGATTCGGCCCGTCGCGTAGACGACAAATGGAGACAATCCCTTCGACGGGTGGATCGAGGGTAGAAAGGAGAAGCGGGAATTAAGGCGTGAAGCGAGTTCGCATAATATCCATGGACCAGCTTGTAGAAGGGAAGGGAATACAATACAAAGGGAAGCTGCTTCTCTCCGATTGTAGCTTGCAGGTTAGTTCATTATGTCCTACTACCCGCCTAGCTCGCCACTCGATCGCGTCTTACGCTGAAAGGTGGCATTGTGCTGAGCCGTGGCACAGGTGACTGCAGTACTCCATTCATGACCTCACTTGGGCCCAGTAAAGTACCGCTTAGTCTTGATGAGGACTCCCAACTTTTTATCTCTTTAGCTCTGCCTACTGACCAAGAAAAGTGGGCTTGCGCCTGAATTCCACCTTTTTGGCGGAGAACAGGCATGCTTGTGTCTTTAAGGCAGTGTTTCTTGCAGGCATGCTTGGATTCGTCCAGTCGGCAACTCTTTGTAACGTTTAATTCGTTTTGGACATAAGCATGTCTCTCTCCGCATCCACAGATATGCCTACGGATGTGTAACTGTGGGTAACAGTGCTGTCGTCAGCATATCCTTGTATATCTTCCTCCAGCAAGTCATTGATGTGCAGGAGGAAGAGAGTAGCTGACATGACAGAACCTTGGGGAACGCCTGCGCTCACAGTTTTAGCTTCTGGGGCAGAGCCATCCACCATAACGCGTATGCTGCGATCCTTGAGGAAATCCGCAATACACTTACAATCCCCGTCAGGGTGGCGCAACTTGGAAGCTTGACGATAGGATTAGCATGCCAGAGCCAACCGAATGCCTTGGAGATGCCTAGTGACACGGTAAGATATCCGCCGTGGTTTTTTTATTACTACGCCCCATCTGTGAGTCAGGGACGTCAACAGGTGATCTGTTGAGCGTTTAACATTTTGAAAACTTCCGGCTCCTCTCGCGGCGACTTACTGACGTTTGCTAAGCTCGTACCTAGCGGAGGTCTCCGTGACCATGAACAGGACGCTCTGTTCGAAACGTCGATAATCCGATAAAGTTCTAGTTAAAAGTGTTGTTCAGCGACCACGGTAATTTAAAAAGTATTGTTGAGCGTTTACATAAAATTTACATGATATGAGAGGATATAGTCATACACTTCCCCGGTGACCAACCGGCTTGCAAATGGGTTTCCTCACGATGTTTTTCCTTCACCGAGGTGTCAGCATTTTAGCATATCCAAATAATAAAGTTATAAATATTGTGCTCCCAGTGAGGATCGAACCCGCACCTCCCGCTTGAGAGGCGTGCTTCTGCCTCGGCTAATCTAACGTACATCTAGCTAGGGACTAGTAAATTGAGTTGGCCGTGTAATGTCGACATTTCATGAAGATTTCATACCGACAGAGAAGCATCAGTGCAAGTAAATATATATCTATAAATTGGTATATATACGATAAAAACGGATGAACATACAAATGACATTTAAAAATATTACTTAACTTTTATTACTCTCATCCCATGGATGACTATTTTTATTTGTAGGTAGGTTTATTTTTATAGTTATAGTTTAGTTATTTTTAGGATAGCTTTAATTATTTTTAAGTATTTTATTTGAAATAAAGTATATTTGGCGATCTTGTGTTAATCCTGTAAGTATGATAATAGTAAAAACCTCAAAACCTAGCCACGGAAATAATCTGAGGAATAAGTGTGAAATGTCAGAATAATTAACATCGTTTTACGGTTATACTCGACACTCACGTCTTTGTTCGTTGAAATATCTTAAGGTCGAGAGAAACGCACATTACATTCATCTCAAGAAGGCGCGCAAAGAAAACATTAAATAATTAATAATACAAATTTCAAGAAAAATAATGAAAATTCAGAAAAGCGAATTTATCAGTACGTGATCTATATATCTGTAATATGAAATATTTTATGTCAATCTGTACCATTCCGATTGCGCTATAATTACCAAAATGTTAAAATTTTCGTATTTTTTCTAAATTATTTCTCTATCTGAATGCCACAGACTGACATACAATATCTCATATTACAGATAGATCACTTACTGATAAATTCGATTTCTGAGTTTTCATTATACTTCTGTAAATTTGTGTAATTAATTATTTCATGTTTAATTTACGGGCCTTCTTGAGATGAATAGAATCTGCGTTTGTCACTGCTTTAAGTGACCGCATTTCCAGTCAATCTGGGGGCACAGCAGTGCGTAGTGCCCCCGCCAAGTTTCGGCCGGGGGCTTCTTGATTTATTTACGTACTATATTGATGTGATGGGTTGAATACATACAATACATGACACATACAGTACTTAGTGTCACCTTTACTCGATAATTTCGTTTCGCCGATGACATTGTAATTCGCGCTCGTTTCCGGAATCAACTTCAGAAGATGCTCAGCGACTTCTGTGAGGCATCGCTGAGGGTTGATCTGAAGATGAACCGAAATAAAACGAAAGTCATGTCGACGGAGATTAGGCGTGGGGGCGAACCATCGATGGCGAAACAATCGAACACGTGGAGGAGTATGTTTTCCTCGGCCAAATACTTCGGTTCGATCGACAAGGCCTTTACAAGGTGGCAGAAAGACGGAATCAACTGGGCTACCATCGGAAAACGAAAAAATTAGTCCTGAAGTCTGCACTGCCGCAAAATCTCAAGACCAGGAAATATGACCAGTGCGTATTCCCGCTCATGACGTACGCATGTGAAAACACTCTACCCCCATAGCCCAAAAGCTCCGTGTCGCTCAGCGAGTCACGGAGTGAGCCATGCTTGGAATAACGCTACGACACAAGGTGCGAAGCAAGATATTCCAAGAAGAACCACCAAAACAGTTGATATTGTACACCGGATGGCAGAGCTCAAATAGTAGTGGGCTGGACACTTGATGCGCAGGGATGACGGCCGTTGGAGCTCACGCGTCCTACTCTGTCGTCGTTGGACGGGAAAGCGAAGTTTGAAAGACCACCAGCCAGGTGAGACTATGGTTAGATCTTCTAATTGCGGGCAAACGATGAATTCCGATTGCCGGGAGGATTGGAAAAAAATGGAGAGGCGTATGTCCAGCAGTAGACGGTCAAACGCTGATTATGATGACGTAACGGTTAATGGGAATACGCGTTGCATAAAAACCTTCGCACAAGTGAGAAAATCGCGCTAATGCGTGTGTAATGTTGCAATATATCGAACGTCTCAGTGGACTAGAACTTTGATTTTCGCGTCCCCTTAACTATTAAATTACGTTTAACGGTATAATGTGGAAGTGGTTACCGCGTTTCTGTTCTACGTGAAATTATAATTATAGACATCATAATATTCTATGTCGCTTCGTGAAGTGACGGCCTCTAACAGGAATAGAGAAGACTGGAAACGTTTTGCTAAATAAGTAAAGACTAACATTTGAACGGGTTTCTGCCGGACGGTGTCCAACTGTTATACAGTTGGAAGTGAAATACCACACCTGCGGTAATTATATTTTACGTCTAAGTACTATGCTCATCTAATATAGTAGTAAACAAAAATGTTATTTACATATAAGTATGTATATGTCGCGGCTTACTGGTTAAGACTTCTCGCCTCTTAGTTGAGTGGCCTCATTCAATTAAGCGCCTAGGCGGGTCATTGTAAAAATTTATCTAGTAATAGTAAGTAATAAAGTAAGTAAGTAAAGTAATAGTAAGTTCAATGACTTGGCTGATTGAAAGCTAGCCCGTTCGTTTTAAACGACTGACGAAAAGCTGCCGGGCATTAGTTCTTTTTTTTATCACTACAGCGCTAGCATTAAAAATATATCGGCATACTATTCCCGAGCTCCCGATATTTAATCCTCATTTGGGTCTTATTATTCTACTATTTACTAAAGTGATCCTAACCTGTATTTTTTGTTTCATTCGAATTTCTTTCTGATTGGTCGGACCCAAACGACGGGACATCAGAAAACGGTGATTCAAATTTTTAGTTTTTTTCTACCACTGCAGAGCTAGCAGTCATTTAAAAATATGGCGTCACCAGCTGATCGTATCTTGTTATTGTGTTTTATTGTGTTTTGTTAAAATGTCATGTGTGATAAAAATGTGCACGCTTCCGCATTATCTCCGGCGCTCCGGGAGGTCAGCACCTTCGCCCTAGTGTAACACGGTGCAGGCACCCATGCGAGCCGTGGCAGCTTTGGCTTGCTGGTTGCTTTCGCATGGTGCCTGCACCTTGTTATATCGGGCCGTGGCTGCCCTCTCTACGATGTCTCCGGCGTGCAAGTGTGAAGTGATGTATCGCGGTGGATGAAGCAAATGATGTATGTCAGCAACATGTCAAATGGTGCGCAATTGCTTCTGCTTACCCCTCCAGGGAAGAGGCATAGCTCCAGCTAAGGTATATTCAAAGTAGGTATTCAAACGATTGACTCCATAGTTCACACTTGGTGTGAAGCAGGATATATATGAAAGCATTTTACATTTTTGTTGAGAAGAAGATAGAGAAAAAGATAAAGATTGCCACATAGAAAATTTACTTTGCAGTACACATTCCTTCGCCCTAGAACGATCTCTCCTCTTAATATACCTGATGTACCTACGGCAATAGTCATGTTAACTCAGCGTTAAACCATAGTTAAAGTTAAACCCAACAACAATACGTTACCTTACTGTTTATTGACCAATAAGCAGCAGTTTATCAAGCCGCATACGACTATAAATTCTTCGGTGGGTGAGTGGAAAGGTTAAGCGAAACCCAGAAAGCTCTCAGTAGGCAGCTTTCTCAAGGCCGACGCGATCGTTAGATAGCTGGGGCAAGATTATGATAGTGGTCGTCTCTTTTGCGATGCCGTTTCTGTGATACCGACTATCACTTGCCCCGGATCAGAGAATCGTCGAAATTGCTCATGCAACAGCAATTATTATCTATATTATATTATAATCTATAATAATTAGTTTGTCGAGCTCAAATGCCATTTTGCAATAGCAAAACGATAGTAACGTCGAATGAACTGATAGCAAAATGGCTGTGCACTATCTTCCTTCGAACTGATCATCGCGGAGTTATATCACTTATCAAGGGTTAGGTTTGAAAATTCGTCCAATTGCGCTTATATTATGCAGGTTCACAGCACCCATTATCGACGAGCATTTATGAAGAGATGTATAACAGTGGATGAAAGAAAGGGTGTATTCCAGAAACGTGCCACATGGCGCTCTATTGTCTCTGCGTACTCCGCCGGGAAGAGGCGGGATGGTATGGATGTGTGCACTTATTTTATTTTTGAAATTTATAAATGTTTTCATAGTTCCCGTTATAACATTAAAATAAATGCAAATGCACTCTATAGCAACAATAATAGATCAAATAATTACGTTAGAAAAATTGTATGAATTCGTTTTTAAACACTCGGTAAAACCGCGGGTTGCTATTACACCATGTGTCTGGTGGCATCGAGAAAATAACTATTAGTTCCCTTTTTGATTTTTCTACGATGGGACCCTACAAAACGTCTCCTCTCTCAGTGATACCACAACGACCACTGCCATAATCCTGCCCCACTCCGGCGAGATAGGTGCGGCCTTCGAAGCTCGCTGCCGCCATAGACCAAGTACATACTACTTCGTGCCCGTATTCTAGTATTACCGTAGCGGGATTCTCTTCATACTTAGCGCAGTTAAGCAACTTACGTTCAACGTTTCCGCATGTATCTGCCTCTAAGGCAGACGCGATCGTAGGTGCATGGAGATCACACTTGGCACGTTTTTGTTGTTATATCGTGATGAAATTTTATAAGGGTACATTCAGGACTACCATGAATAATATTTTTTTAACTTCCGGCTCTTCCGGCATTGTTCCGACGTTTCGAACAGAGCGTCCTGTTCATGGTCACGGAAACGTCTGCTAGCTTCGAGCTCAGTAAACGTACTGACAGCTATGACTGCCTTCTAGAACGCAGATAATATTCGTTGGTGTGATTGACAATGGAACAATCCGATAGTCGCCGCGAGAAGAGCAGGAAGTTTTCAAAATGTTGTTTAACGACTGCGATAATTTGAAAAGTATTGTACCCTGAATAATATTGTGAAAGACGTATTACGATAAAATAATCCCTATTTGGTTATAAAAGTGTACAAGATGAAGACCGACAGACAGACAGACAAACATGTTTCTATTTAGTTTCGTTAATGTAACATACCGTTATTTTTTTTTTAGAAATAAAAAAAACATATATCTCTGCCTACTTTATTTTAATTGTGACCAGCGTCATTATTACCCAACTATGTAAGGAGTGGTAATGTTTTTGGGTCTAATGTGTGCGTGTGTGTGTTTCTGTACGCATTTCGTGTGCTCCCGTAACTCGATAACGGTTAAACCAATTTTGATGATGCTAGTGTCAGTGTCTATAGCAAATACTATCACGATAAAATAATCCCTTTTTGAGTTATGAAAGTGTACAAGATGAAGACAGACAGACAGACAAACGTGTTTCTACTTAGTTTCGTTAATGTAACATACCGGTATTTTTTTTCGAGAAATAAAAAAAAACAGATATCTCTGCCTACTTTCTTATAATTGTGATCAGCGTCATTATTATCCAACTACGTAAGGAGGAGTGGTAATGTTTTTGGGTCTAATATAATGCGTGTGTGTGTTTCTGTGCGCATTGCTTGTGCTCCCGTAACTCGATAAAATTTAACCAATTTTGCTGTTTCTAGTGTGAAGTATCACGATAAAATAATCCCTTTTTGAGCTATGAAAGTGTATAAGATGAAGACCGACAGACAGACAGACAAGCGTGTTTCTACTTAGTTTCGTTAATGTAACATACCTGATTTTTTTGGGTCTAATGTGTGTGTGTGTGTGTGTTTCTGCACGCATTTCTTGTACCCCCGTAACTCGATAACGGTTTAACCAATTTTGATGATTCAGTGTTCTCATGATTCAGATCTCTATAGCAACTATAGCCTAAGGCGGGAAGGAAATATTGCTTACATAGATTTATGAAATAATGACGGAATACACCAATTATAAATGAAATTAATAATAATAATCTTTATAAGCGCCATTTATTTGTAGAGTAGCGCGAATCATCAATGGCGCGAAGTTCACCTGGCATCTATTAAGCGAAGAGCCTAATAGATTGCGCTAATTTAAAATTATCAACTCATCCGTTTTTATAAACTTTATTGGTAGGTAATAATTTCGTACATAGTTATGTAACTGTACTAACTGGCCGATTAAACCAATAAAGTCTCTCAATTTAACCTCGTGGCCTCGCGCTTGTAACAAGTTGTCGATTCGTCGTCGTGAAAGCTCTAAACAGCGTGGATGCCGTCTATCCAACCAGCCAACGTGGATGCCGCGACCGCGAGCCTCCGCGCTTGGCTGCCTGACTTTCTATCCAAAGCGTCGTTTATTTATCAGCGTCGTTGGCTCAGTGCTTGCGGTATTCGGTATTCTATTACCGAAGTTAAGCACTGCCGAGCGCGGTCAGGCCTTGTATGGGTGACCGCTTTACCGTTGATGCTGGTCGTGGTTCGGATTCCACGTTAAACTGTAGGTCCCTTCCCTCTCCTTACATGGTGGTAGGGTA
>WYDE02196674.1:0-10560 GCA_009867175.2 Adela reaumurella | reverse complement strand
CGAGCGGGCAAGAGCACGCCTCTCAAGCGGGAGGTGCGCGTTCGATACCCACTGGGAGCACAATATTTATAACTTTATAATTTGTGCTAAATGGGCGCTGACACTCCGGTGAAGAAAAATATCGTGAGGAAACCCACTTCCAAGACGGTTGGTCACCGTGGAAGTGTATTACTAAACTCCTCTCATATCATGTAAATGAGAGAGGCCTGTACCCAGCAGTGGGGCGAACAAAATGGCTGCAAAAGAAAAAGAAGAAAGAAGATTTATGTATAAGTTTGTCCAATTTTAATTGTACGTCCAAGTGTGTTTTTCCAATAATAAATTTAAAAAAATTACTTATATCAGTTAAACTTCGAAAATAGATTCATAATTTCGATTAATTTTTCATTTCCTTTCATCGCGTTGTCATCATTGCCATTGCGTAAAAAAATAAAACAATTCTATCTCTTCAATTGCACCGCTAGAAAAGTGAATGACTAAACACCTCGCACCTCGCACCTCGCACCTCGCACCTCGCACCTCGCACCTCGCACCTCGCACCTCGTCTAGATAATGACGACCATGGGTAACTCGAAAGCTTAGCTACAAAACAAATCTGGAAGAAATATTTATAAGTACAAATATTGTATTTATGCGATTTGGAATCAAAGGAGAGACATAGGACATAAGAGATAAATAACGGAGGAAAAACGATGGGTAAGTAACTTGGACCTCCAAGGTAAGTAATTGTACTGCACGTCTATTACCAGTTTTATGGAATATATTGGAATATATTGTATGGAAAGCGGAGCAGCGCCAGTGGCGGGCGTGTTGCGAACTACTGCTTAAATAAAAAAAAAGTACACTTTTCTGCTTAGCAGAAGGCGGACTTACTGCCGGAGGCAATCTCTTCCAGTCAACCTTTATACACTACAACACATTCGTATTGTTAGTGTATAGGTTTCCTCACAGTGTTTTCCTTCACCGGGGTGCATTGTAATTTTGCACACAAATTTTTACCGAGATTTTAAAATCCGGAAAAATTGTGCGCATACCAGGTCTCGAACCCATGACCTCTCGGGTAAGATGCGTGCGCTAACCAACTAGGCTACTCCGCAACCCTTCAACTGCTTCATATACAGAATGTCCGTGCACGGTGTTGATCGTATTTTAACTGGTAATAAAGGTACTGTAACGTTTCGTTAGGTAGTTAGACTGTGACGTGACTGTGACAGGCAGGACACAACGCATATTGCGTTCCCTGACAGAACGGTCCCCGATCATGGATGCCCCGAGAACCCAGCCTACCTAGATACACATCAACCCTCCCGATTACGATAATATGAAAAGAGGTTGATGCCGGTATCAACACCCACATCAAAATCGCGGCTACCTGCTATACGTGGAAAACTCAGAACGTCTTTATGGAAAGTGAAAATTTGTACGAAGTGCTGTAAATTTTTCAATAGATTTTTTTTCAATTATTTTCCGGGAGTATCAGTATGTACACAAAAATCTCCAGTCTTTGACGGTAGTCAGTCTTTTACAGTCTCTTCAAAAATATCCAAATATCTAAAATAAAAACGTGGGTTTTTCGTTAATTTTATCCATTAATAAATAGTTGCACAGTGATAAATTGGGATTGTAAGGAGGGTGGTGTAAAAATGTTACTGGGATTCTTAAAAAAAAAACCTTGTTTTGAGGACTAAGTGTGCGGATGCGTTGTCGTGATGCAAGAACAGTCCACGGATGTTGGAGACCCATGTTTGGGCGCTTGTTGCTCACAAACGAAAATACCTTTGGTAAACACATGATAAGCGTCCCTTCAAGTTTGCTCCTCCATAAAAATGTCGATTATAATTTCATTAAAACAGAGACACCGATTGTAATGAAACTTTGTATACATAAACTGAACCCAAAATTGTGGTAAGGGTACGATACTTATAGTTTTTCTAAGTAATTATAATTGAAAAAAGTTAATTATAAGATCCCGTTTATGATATATTGAATACCCGATAATATTGAAGAAACATAGGTAGTGTTAATGATTTTCAAACACTTCTGTGACGATATAGTGGAATTTTCTCGAAGTGGTGACATGCGGAACTCCTGAATCTACCTTCTAGATTCTATGAAATCTACATAAGAAAACACCGAGTTACGGCTTTATTCTATGCAAATCAGGCCACTATGGGTATAGCCTTAAAAAAAGTTTGGCCTTATCCAATCCTAACTATAATAAGCTCAAATATTTTTCTCATAAACATGCGTACGTAGATTTCATTTAATATTAAGATAATTTTTAATTAAATCAGAGATTTATACGGCCTGTGTGGGGCCGGTACTTTTAAAAGAATGACCCCACTGCATCTCATCCCATGCATGTCGTAAAAGGCGACTAAGGGATAAGGACAAGATGCCATGCTAAAGGGCTTGCTACATCTCACCTTGGCACGGTACTTGCAATCAGTGGGTGGTTCTTCGTGCCTTACATGCTGCTATTATCTTGTACGAATACCTTGCGTAATGTGGTGGTCGGCGTTGTGCTTTAATTTACCGGAGTTCTTGCAGCACAACAACTCCGACACGCTTGAAGGCTGTGGTGAATCCTTGATTATGGGACTTGATATAGCTAACGTTTTTGACCGGGTTTGGCACAAATCGCTCTTGGGCAAATTGCCGGCATACGGACTTCCTTCTGGCCTATATGATTGGGTCGCCGACTCCTACAGGGGCGTGGGTTTCAGGTCCTAGTGGATGGTTGCTCTTCGGACGCCATGTCAGTGAACGCCGGCGTACCATAGGGATCTGTGTTGTAACCCGCACTGTTTCTTCTGCATATCAATGATACGCTGGCTATGGGCAACATTCATTGTTTTGCAGATGACAGTACGGCACTCGGATCCTACCCCTGTCACTCTTTAGCCAGACGGGATGTTGTGGGTGAGAAGAGGCGAAGACTAGTGTCTGAACTCGAACAGACACTCGGCTCCATTTCTGAGTTTGGCTGCAGTAATTTGGTCGAGTTCAACGCTTTCAAGACAACGCATGTTCAGTGTGAAGAGAACTACGTTCTCGCCAGTCCCTACCTTCTAATGCACTTCGCTCAAATTAAGCTACCACCTCAGGGTCCTCGGAGTCGAACTGTAGCATGACCTTAACTCTGGCACCATATGGATGGTAAGGCCAAGCTGGCTTCTAAAAAGATGGGCGTACCTACTTAATAAGGTGCGACGGTACTTCACGTCGGGCCAAAGGCTACTTTTGTATAAATCGCATGTTAGATCCTGCCTGGAGTACTGCTCGCACCTGTGGGATGACCTGTGGGATCAGATTAGCCAAGCTGGTGAAAACGGTAGGATGACTTTAATCCCATCTCATAACACAATATTTGTTTACTGACACTTCGGTGATAGAAAAAGCCTTCCTCTTATGAGGTTGGTTACCGTGAAACTGTCTGACCAAATCCTCTCATATCAATGAGATTAGTCTTCACCCAGCATCGGACCAATAAAATTATTTCAAATAAACGAGTTTTTTTATCACTATCACAAAAATAAATAACATCTTGAATTAATCTCACACTCCTTCCTTCCTTTGCAGCCATTTTATTCGCCCCACTGCTGGGTACAGGCCTCTCTCATTTACATGAAATTAGAAGATTTAGTCACACACTTTCGCGGTGACCAACCGGATTGTAAGTGGGTTTCATCGCGATGTCTTCGGAGTGTCAGCAGCGATGTAGCACAAATTCTAAAGTTATAAATATTGTGCTCCCATTGGGGATCGAGCCCACACCTCCTGCTTGAGAGGCGTGCTCTTGCCCGCTCGACTAATCTGACACCTCACTTGACTTTTCGCAAAAATGTAAAATTAAGAGCCTTACATGACGGTTCCAGAAAATAAAATAAATAAATACAGACTTCTCTGCTGAGCAGAAGGCGGACTTATTGCCGGAGGCAATCTCTTCCAGTCTACCTTTGTACACTACAACACATTCATATTGTTAGTGTATAGGTTTTTCTTCACGGCGTTTGCCTTCACCGGGGTGCATTGTAATTTTGAACACAAATTTTAACCTAGATTTTAAAATCCGGAAAAATTTTGCGCATACCAGGTATCGAACCCACGACCTCTCTGGTAAGAGGCGTGCGCTCACCAACTAGGCTACTTCGCAACCCATAGTGACAGAAAAAAAATATCACCAATACTCGTACATAAGGTTGCCACAGAACGCTACTAGTTCGAATAAGTAATACCTGAATGGTATTACTTATTAAGCGAAAAATAATATTCCTTGGTACGATCACGGATGACCTAAGTTCTGAATCAGCAGGTGATGTAAGCATGACGCTACACCCTTCCGTCCTAGTCGAGCTTAACAAAACAAAACGGTGAAATTTATGTAGTTTACGGAGTATTCACTGCTGTACACGCGAAGGCTTAGGCCGGATGCACACAGAGCTTGAAAATAAAACCCTTTGCCCGATTCTTATGAGCCGACTCTAATCAAAATAAAGCAAAATAAAGTCAAGAAAGACTACATACATACATTCAGCGCGATTTACACGTTCCTGACATACATCCTTCATTCATACAGCCGCATTCACCGTCATACATCGCTTCATACATTCGCTCCGGTTACGGGTGCTGCGATCTTGCCCTTTCCGTAAAAAGTTATGGATGTTCGGTTTGGGCAGCCAATTTCGACCGTTCTTTCCACGTTGGCTTCATATATTTGTTTGGTCATTCTCTCACCAACCATTCTCTCTATGTGTCCGACCCATTTAAAGATACTTTTATCTATCCTTTTCGCTATGCCTTCTTTCAATCAATATTTTTCTCTTTTTCTTATGGAGACCGACAAGGATGGCCACATCACCTAATGAGCCAGTTTTTGGTACCAGTGACCTCAGCCTAAAACACCTTGGTGAAATAAATAAATAAATATAGTCTTTATCTGCTTAGCAGACCTTTATACATTAAAACACATTCGTATTGTTAGTGTATAGGTTTCCTCACGGCGTTTTCCTTCACCGGAGTGCACTGTAATTTTGCACACAAATTTTGACCGCGATTTTAATATCCGGAAAAATTTTGCGCATACCTGGTATCGAACCCACGACAGTAAGAGTAGCTACTCCGAAACCCAAATAGGTGTGTGCCATGTCGGAGCTTCCATCAAATTGAGGCGGCTACACTAAAATGGACGGAAAACACGAACAGTTTTTCATTATAAACCTTCATTCAGTGCTTTGGTACCAACCCGGGCTCCTACTACCATGTAAGGAGAGTGAAGTGAAATACAGTTTAACGTGGAGTCCGTACCACGGCCAGCATCAACGGTCTAGCGGTCACCCATTCAATATCTGACCACGCTCGGCAGTGCTTGACATCGGTAACCGAATACCGAATGTTTTATCCACTGAGCCACAGACGCTGGCAGTCTCTTACGAAAGACTACATCCCTACTATTATAAAATACAACGTCTGGCGTCTTCAGTGGTCAGTCCTGTCTGTCCGTTTATAACTCGAGAATCCCTGGACCGATTTTGATACGGTATATCTACCTAAAGCTTAATTCTTCCCGTCACATATAGGCTACTTATTATCAAGATAATTAGTATAGGGGGCGAGCAGAGAACTGAAATATGAGAGAGGTCGGACTTTAACGCGGGTGGATCCGCGGGCACAGCTAGTAAATTCATAAACCTTTAATAATAAATTTATCTTAAGGACTATATAACCAACTATACAATTTTCACGCTTTGCAATCTACTGCTCCTGCTACTGCACTTGTCAGACTGGCAGAGCGGGTAAGAGCACGCCTCTCGAGCGAAAGGTGCGGGCTCGATACCCACTGGGCACAATATTAATAACTTTAGAATTCGTGCTAAATCGCCGCTGACACTCCGGTAAAGGAAAACATCGTGAGGAAACCCACTTCCAAGCCGGTTGGTCACCGTGGAAGGGTATGACTAAAATCCTCTCGTATCATGTAAATGAGAGAGGCCTGTACCCAGTAGTGGGGCGAATAAAATGGCTGCAAAAGAAAGAGAATAAAATATAATAATAACGATAATTACATACTTCCAAGTTTAGAATAGAATAGAAACGGTTTATTGGATGAACTAAAATATAAAGTACAAAGGTTTACAATTTTCAATGAGTATTAATTTTAACATTCATCCAATGGGTGAGCATATTAACATTAGTCAATCTCTCCCTGCCCACCCAATCACCCAGCAACACCACAGCGCTGTAATATTGAAGTAGAGATTACACAATACCAACTAACACTTTACAGAAATTCAATCAGCAGCGCAGGTACGAAGACTGTAACCTAAGGTTGTCAACAAGGTTAACGGCCAACCTCTGACAATGTGCGCCAATACACTGTGGGACTCATTCATCGTTATCTCTGTTGGTTTCATCATAGCCTACTTTAATCTACAAGCCATCCAGATCCAGTGCAATTGTGGCAGTCCTTGACAGTTCCGTTGTCTCTCTAAGTGTACGTAAGAGGGCAGACATGCGACAGAGCTAGGCTGCTACTAGTCTCGGTTACCGTTGTTGTTGGAATATGACGTGGTTACTGTTAACTGTGGTCTGACAGCTGTACTTGATTGCTTGCAGAAGGACAGTTGGCAATCAGTACTATAATGTTAATGCCTGTACATAATATTTTTTCGATATTTTTATATTACAAAAAGGGCAATTGAACCAAGTACCTACGTCTTTTAACCATGACATTCTGGGTGAATGTTCAACAGTACTTAAAGATTGAAAATGTCACTCCCCGACTAGATGCAGGTGTGCCACTTTTACACAATAAAGATCATTGAATTGGCATTATTTTTCGCGATTTTTGCAAAAATGGCATATTCGCCCTTACTTCAAAACACCGACGATATGAGAAAATAATTGTAAAGGATGGTTCAAGGTATCTATACCACTGGCGCCATCTATTGGCAATCTGCAAACTACATAAATTTTCATACTGCGTCATACACACACATAGCAATGCGTATGGACATTCGGATTGTTGTTTTTGTTGTTTATGTTTGAGGCGGCTGATGATGCCTTACGCAGGGTTCCCTCCAGTGGGGTCCATTACGTAATACCCCTATTTTGCTATTCAGACATACGGATTATTCGGAGGGGTGACGAAGCCATGCTGGCTGGACGGGCGCTCTGTAATGCCCCTTTTAAAAAACTCCAAATTCTTGGGGGAATTACTTTGGCGTGGCTCACTGTTTTGATGCCCTGAGTAAGTTCTTCGGAAGCCATGTGCCCGTATGTCTACTCAATGAGGGTGCTAAACTTCCCTGAATGTTCATCGTAGAACGGTGGGATCTTGTGGGCTTATTACAAATTCAAAGTATACAAGAAATTTACAATAGACTTAAACAAATCATCATCAGCTGATCTGAAGAATAAAATTTTGTCAAAAAAAAGTCGACCAAATGTTTTAGACGCATATCATATGTATTAGTCATAATATGTATGTACTCGTCTTAGCGCGTGTATAAGTGCGCCGAGCGCCGCAGTAGCTGTTCACTCACTCACTAACACTAATGCCATACATCTAAAAAACTTGGTCAATTTGTATAAATTTGAGCAGACTAATTGAAAAGTATTACCTCTTTGAGTAGTTGCCTGGGAGAGCGCAGGAGAACGGAAGTGACGGTCCGCAAGAGAGTGGACCACGCCTCGTTGTGGAAGACTATTATTACAGTAGCCGTCGGAAGACTGTCCACAGAATACTTTCTGTCTATGCAACTGTAAAGTACGACAAAATGGAAGTCGTAACAAATATGTAACTAGTATTGTTACGTCAAATTTACAAAAGAACAAAAACATGAACGGAAATCGAATAGGTAAAATTCTATGGACAGATGTAATTTTAGATACAGATCCACAAATATTTTCAATATATATGTATAGATATATGTAAATAATGTGTTACAGTTCGTACACCAAGAAAATTCGCTCCTGATGTCTGTCACGAGGATTGATAGATGTTTTTGGCTCTAGTTAATAGTCGGCCTCGAGTATTTGGAGATTCAAGTAGCCCAATTTCTACCACATAATCCGTCGCTAAAAGTATTAAACAAGTCGCAAAATTTATTTCAAGTCGCAATAAATATCAATTTTGACACAAAATGTTTAACTAAATTAGTAAATTGTCTGACAAGACTCTATGTTGACCAGATTCCTGAAATTATGGTTTGGACTGGCTCACTTAGCTGACCCATCTACACACTTCAGATCCCACAATAACTTTGAACTTAATATTAAGAAACCGTCGACATTATATCAAAAGGCGAGAATAGCCAAACAATGTATACTAAAAGACTCCAATGATAGTGGTATTCAACCCTTACCAAACACATCGGTTTCAGATGAACTGGAATCAAGACTCGATCAAGAAATTCTGAAAAGTTTTGCTCAGGATATGTAGCAAGGTTTCAGGCTACACGCCCTGAACATAGAAATGCAGAAACACTGGCTGACTTCTGCATCCCCCCTGCGTTGAAGTGGAAATTCATAATATACAACTGGTCCCCTAAGCTGCTTAAGTTCTGCCTAAATGCATTCCAGCTTAGTCTCCCTGTCCCAAGTAACCTACTTCGATGGGGTAAATCTACTAATAGATTATGCCCGTCGTGTAAGGAGTTTGTAGGCACTGTTAAGCATTTGCTCATCTTCAACACCTTCTTGTGTCGTGCACTCAAGCTTTAAAGTCTAATTTGCGACAAATCACCCAATATGGCAACCCTGTCAGTTTAACAATTATATTGTAATTATGAGCAACAAGTAACTTGTGTCAATGAGTAACAGCTTTTTACTAGTTACTATTAACAAATATTACTTTTTGCCCCTGGCACAGTGGACTTATTCATTCACATCATGCCGAGTGAAAGTCATTCATTAGTGTTCACGGACTACGCCGAACAGTACTGCGAGTACAGGTGACCCGTTCGAGTGGTTCGCCACTATGATGTTATCCGATCATTACTAGCGCATTTACCTATCACTAAAAAATAAATGTCAAACTGATAAACATAAAAAACCATTCTCTCGATGGCCAAACTGTAATTTTGGTTAAACTTCTTTTGTTTTTGTGTTGTAATTCTATTATAGTGAGTTCAATCCACGAAGCCGCGCCCGACCCTTTCTACTAATTGCTACAGAACAAGTGTGCAGCGAATATGAAGTGTGTATAAGTGTATAAGTATTGTGTGTCAGATTGACCGAGCGGGCAAGAGCACGCCTCTCAAGCGGGAGGCGCGGGTTCAATGCCCACTGGGAGCACAATATTTACTTTAGAATTTGTGCTAAATGGCCGCTGACACTCCGGTGAAGGAAAACATCGTTAGGAAACCCATTTCCAAGCCGGTTGGTCACCGTGGAAGTGTATGACTAAAATCCGCTCATATTATGTAAATGAGAGAGGCCTGTACCCAGCAGTGGGGCGAATAAAATGGCTGAAAAGGAAGAAAGAAAGAAAGAAGGTACTCCGACCCGAGTCGGTACAACCGCACTGATCTGTTTATCTCCCAGAGCCCTCACTGGTAACACCTCGACAGAGCGAGTGAGGAGACCCCATCACCAGTTGACAGAGCGAGTGAGGAGACCCCATCACCAGTTGAACCAATCACAAGAGGCGGTGTAGAGTGCATTAACGCGCTCGTTTCGTTCTCGTCCCCACTGAAGCAGTAAGCTAATGGCTATCAAGAGGTAGATAAATATGTAGAAACTAAGTAGAAACATATATAAACATCTACAATTCATTTTGATGAAAATGGCCTAGGAGCAGCCTGGTCAATGTGCCTACGGACACTTTGGCGCCGATTTTAAGCACAGCCAATAAGGATTTAGCTTATAATTGTTTTAATATAATGCTGTTGCTTTTCTTAATAAAATAAAATAAAAATTAAATTAACGGTGTAAAATATTAAACAAAAATTGAAAATACAAGAATGTATGCATTATTATTAAATAACGAGCTTTTTTGTCGTCGAATCCGCCTTTGCGCTTTGAAATCTCTTTTCGGTATTTTATTTTACCCGCGGTGCAAGTTTACAAAAATACTTGCTCACCTTATGATACACAAGAAGCTCCTATGCAATTCCATGTTTCTAGATCCACCGGTTGAGGCGCTGAGCTGTATGTTAGTCGGTTTAAGAATAGTATTAAGTAGATATGGGACTAGTCAAAATGTATTCTTCAGAGCATGATACAATCGTGCACATAGAGAACAGTGGCGAACCTTTCATAGAAGCCCAAAAGCCGGGCATGCCTTAAGAATTTCGATTACTAAAAAATTTTGAATTAAAAAAAATATATTTTTTAAAATCTGTAAATTCCCGCGCGCGCCACTACAACGGCCGGCATCGGCAAAGCCCGGTCGAGCCCGCCGCACGCACCCGACATTAAAATAAAAACCATTCATTTGCATATAATTTCTTCCTGCTAAATTAGTAATCGCGCGTAACACGACAGAGTTTCATTACGGAGTCAGTCCAGTCCAGTACGTTAGTTAGTCAGTCCAGTCAGTCTGTTGTCTGTCTGCCT
>WYDE02196663.1:0-10562 GCA_009867175.2 Adela reaumurella | reverse complement strand
TTTTGCTGTTTCAATCCCACAATTCCGTCGGGATGATCCTGTAGATTAAAGCACTGGAACATTGTGCATACTTACCTGTAAAATTTAAAGAGGCTGCATTGATTCAAAGGCATGTTAGTTAGGGTCGGTGCAGGCTTAAGGCTTGAATTAGCTTATTTATTAGTCTCTCCTCTTCTCATATAGCTTAGTATTGAATGATTTGTTTCAATGAATGATTAGCCGAAGCTGATGTTTTAATTTCTAAGTTCACTCATACTTTGTTCGTTTATATGTTGTTACTTTGTTGTTTTAAAGAAATTAGTTAGTGGTGGGTACTTGAATGACATCTTTGATTTGTAGGTTCCACATTTCCATTGCTCTATTTGACAGAAGTGTCATCGCGAATTTGTTAAACTTGCAGCGACATTTTCTTTGGGCTGTGGCCTAGGAGATTTTTTCTTTATACTTTCCATCTGCCGTCAGCTTAGAGCCTTTATTCGATTTTGTGTCATTCAATGTTTTCTTTTTGTGAGGCTGTTGTATGTAAATTTAAAACCGCTCACTTATTCTGCTTCTTATGAGTTGAAGTGTAGCAGGTTTTTCCTTTTTAGGCAGACAATGTCCTGTGAGGTGTCCAGAAGCTGCAGTGCTAGTGGGTTTATGTGTTGGTGTAATCGTATTTGATGAGTCAAGGCCTCGGAGATGATAGCATGAATCTCGGGTGAACATGTTCTGCAATCATAATGACCACTTAGAACTAGTAGCGACGTGAAATTATGGTGCTAACTGTACCTGTAATCGCTCTACAGTCTCCTCAAGAATCTATCTAGGCCTGCCAAGTTCGGCACTGAGTTCATTGGCTGATCGAAGCGAAGCCTATTACTCGACTAGCGTCAAAAAACGTTTCTTGTCTGTCTGTTTGTTCGGCCGATTGTGCTGAATTTTTTTGAGTTCATTCTTTCTGTATGTCAATAGCTCGCCATACAACGTGTAGCCAGCTGGAATTGAGGGAAGCGCTGCCGAGCACCTAACTACACAATTCACCAAGGTGTTTAGACTGACATCACTGGTACCAGAAGACTGGTACATTAGGTGATGTAGCCTCCCGTGTCAGTTTCAATAAAAATAAATACACCAACTTCCTTGAAGAACTGGCAAGAAACGTCGCCAGAAATTTTTCCTAAATGGTTCAGCCGATCGGGCTGAAAATTTATAGGTTCATTCCATATGTCAATATCTCGCCAGACACCAATATTCAATTTCTTAGAAGAACTGGCAAGAAACGTCGCCAGAAATTTTTCTTAAATGGTTCAGTCGATCGGGCTGAAAATTTATAGTTTCATTCCATATGTTAATATCTCGCCAGACACCAATATTCAACTTCTTAGAAGAACTGGAAAGAAACTTTGCCAGAAATTCCTAAACTGTTTGGCCGATCACGCTAAAAATTTGTAGGTTCATTCTATGTAGCAATAGCTCGCCATAAACCATTTTTAAATTTCCTAGAAGAACTTGCAAGAAACTTCGCTAAAAAAATTTCAACGTCAATCCTGAGTATTACGAAGCAAGAATGGCGTACATCTACATCGTATATGGGGAGAGGTTCAAAAGTGTTACTGGAGGCATCTGAAAGAATATATGGATAGGTAGAGATATGAGGTTGAGGCAGGGACTGGTGGTTCTCCACATGCTACTCATCGCAGACTAGCTCATGAAGTCTAACGATTGCCGAAATGTGGTGCATTGACTAGAGGCAGCACTTGCTAGTTGCGAGGTCGATCGACACCCTCCTGTATTGGCAATGGGCTCAGATATGTTCGGGGAAGCTAAGTTAAGTTCAACTAAGTTGTAAGCTAAGTTCAACACATTGTCAAACAAATTTCCAGAACCAAATATTGTGGTGAAGTTCCTGTGTAGCTCTCACATTAATTCCAGTTTAACCCATTTGAATGAATAGTTTTTTTTTATGAAAGGGTCCATTCCAAGAGCCGAACGACGGTGAGCATGCGTTCCTGAAGATTGAGGAGCTGTACGACCCTCGCTACGCTGTCTACAAACACATCTTCAGACTCTGCTACAGGATACTGCGGCTCAGCCAGCAAGACTACAGGAAGAACCAGGTAAGTCAGCAATAATCTTATCACTTGTTGTCAATAAAACAAATTATTGGGTGCAAACATGAGGCGCACTACTCTTGTGAGTCTGGAAAAGCTATCGTTGTTTGAGCCGCGCCTGACCCCAGCCATGCTACTAAGTCATAACCTTGATGTGAACGTAGCTGTATCTTTTTCGTATTCTCACTTGCCTCTCTCATGAGAATAAGCAAGAAAGGGTCACATTGGGGAATATCTCCTCTTTCTGTCCTAGCTCCTGTGCGAGTGATGTATTTTTTATGAAATTAACATCATCATTATCAGCGTTTACCTGTCCACTGCTGGACATACGCCTCTACAATTTGTTTCCAACCCTCCCGGCACTCAGCAGCAAGAATCCATCGTTTACCAGCGATGCACAGGATGTCGTCGTCCCACCTGGCGGGAGATCTTCCCACACTTTGCTTACCTGCCCGAGGTCGCCAGTGTATGACTCATTTGCGCCAGCTGCCAACATCCCTGCGGCTTTCGTGTCCAGCACACTGACCTTTGGGCTTTTCCACCCGGTGTACAATGTCTATAACTTTGGTGCATCGACTAATTTCTTCATTTTGCACCTTGTCATTTTGCATATCCCAATTTGCGCTTTTTGGCTATCCCAGGGTTAGAGCCCAAATTTCACGTCCGTACGTCATGACAAGGAGGGATAAAGTCTACATGTTCAGAGGTACATTTATGTTTTCTTCGTTCACCAGGAGTACATTGCGAAGCACTTTGGCTTCATGCAGAAGCAGATCGGCTACGACATCCTGGCTGAGGACACTATCACCGCGCTCCTTCACAACAATCGTAAGCTCCTGGAGAAGCACATCACCGCCTCAGAGATTGAGACTTTTGTTGGTGAGTGTAATAGGCATTGACCTAAGCTTTCAAAGGCTTCATCGAACATAACCCCGGCCCACTGGCAATAGAGTAGGGTGTCCATCGTGGTCGGGACCACCAGGCGGCCGCACCAGTCTCCAAACTGCATTACGTTTCGGCTCGCTGCAAGCCCTCGTCAGCTAGTCTGCAATGACTAGGATGCGGAGAATAATCAGTCCCGCTCTCGACCATATTCTATAAGATGTGACGCTGATGTGAACAAGAAAGCTATTGCGGCCACACATGAGCTCATCTGCAAGATAATGCTGTGATGTATGAAAATTTATGTTGGCAGGTCTGGTGCGCAAGAACATGAGCAACTGGGAATCTCGCTTCCTGGACTACCTGAGCGACCTCTGCATCTCCAACAAGAAAGCCATTGCGGTCACACAGGAGCTCATCTGCAAGAGTGTACTGCACAACAACAATTCTGATATACTCATGGAGACTAGGTAACAACTCTATTTAATACATGTAATCCCAAGTTTGCTCGCTTTCATGAAATGGAGGCCTGGATTGGACTTGATTGAAGCCCTTTTGTTCTTCTCACTTATCAGCTTAAGAGTGAGTGAGAAAGAAAAAGGTGTGTGAGAAAGCTAGATAACCTACACGGGCTTGTTTTACCTGTTTTTGACACCTGATGGATTCCAGAAAGGAAATGAAGTTGGCTATTGTGAAACCATTTTATTATTATTATAGCCTTAACTGCTAATTCCATTATAATATGATATTTACTTTTACACTTTTTTTTAATGGAATCCACAACTAAAAATAAGATGTTAGTCAAAAACTACTACATTCTTACCTTGGCTTTATTTGCGTGATGCTGTCGTCGCCGCCGCGTGCGCTGAATGACCCTATTCGAAAGTAACCGCCAGCTTAGCCTCCTTCCGTTGCCGTGGCCAGGCTCGTTATGAGCCCGGTCATTAGGGGTGCAGATGGGGTCCGCAGAAGTCGACGACAACTTTCTCGTCAGTGCAAACCCTTCCTTAAAAAGGCTGGGTCTGACTATTCTGTGTGCTAGTGCTTGTTCTTTCCTTGGCTGCCGCCAGAGCTGGAAGCGAGAATGGCTGCGGCTGCTGCGAAGTTACGAAGTTTCTCTAGAGCTGGGGCTGCTATATTGTCTAAGAAGTCTGAAAAAGAGGAAGAATATTTCCTAGACTGTGCTGGATCTCGTGTCTAGTTTCCTCCGGGATCTAGGTGTGGAGCGCGCAGGAGTGATGTTGGGAGTTCCCTGCTCTGGTTTGTAGCCGGAGGTGGGGAACAAGAACGAGTGTCTTAGTAGTGACAACGGTCGCCTCAGGGCTGTTTTGAGGACCCTCGCATGGTAGTCGCAAGCGCTAGCGATTAGAGGGTAATCACATTGGTTTTATATAATGTATTATATTAGGTTTTGATTCTTTTTTTTTCTTTTCATGTTTTTGCTTTAGGTTTTTTATTCTTCTGTTTGTTGATTGGATAAATTAAGTAGGACTAAGTAATCTCACTAACACCTCAAAATTGTTGCTATAATAATATGTACTTAGCACCCGTAACTAAGACTGTATCACCCGTAACCTGCTAAATATTTAATTTTAAAATAAAAGTGCAAGATTTCCCTAAAATAATATCACCACATTTTTCATTAGTTTATTTTTTGTCAGTTTCCATTTATTTATCGTTTTTTCACGTACTTTCACAGAGTCTTTAGTATTTTTAATTGCAGTTAAAAGGTACCTTCCGAAGAATGTCGCACCTGAAACCTAACATAATTTTTTTTAATATACCGATTTAGCATTATTTTCCTATCTACTCAATTTTATGGCTAATTTTAAGTTATATTTTTCTTTTTTGTAAACCCATTTATGTTTTATGAATAAATAATAACTTTCACTAAAATGTCTATGATTTTGTTGTAAATGTTGCAACCGTAACCATGGCATGGCCATTTGGCCTCTCAATTACTCGAAGTGTGGTCTAATTTCCCTGGCTGACCAGACCAGTCTGGGAAAGAAACCGAACCACCGTACATTATTTTGTGATTTTGAAATATCCAAAGGGCTGATCCCTTTGGTTAAACAGCAGTGGACGCAATCTAAGCACTCATCTACTATGAGTGTTTACGCTCAGGGGTACATCCGAACACCTTGTGTTGGTGACTGATACCCACAGACTCTCGACGTTTTGTCTTTTGCAGACTGGTGACAACCAAGTACGAGGAGGACAGGAGGGGGCGCGCTGGCGGGCGAACAGATGCACAATACTGCGTGGAGGACGAGGTCATACTCATGTGGAACCACAAACAGGTGAACTAACACTAGAGTTTAGAACATTCTCATATTTTATTAAATTGTTACGAGCTATGGGTCTTCGAATTGACAAATAAACGCCCTTGCACTGTTCACAAGCTTTAAGCAAACACGCAAAAGAACATTAGATCTCACAAAATAACCTCACAATTTTATTCAAGACTTTCGCGGAATGACTCTCGCGCCGACCGAATGGCATGCACTCACTTCCTTGCTTTGCTCGTATCGAATCGAAATGTCGTAAGGAACTCGCTTCTCTGCAAAATTAGGATAGCAGTTGCGTAAGGCTCAAGCATGTTTGCGAATTTTCTAGACTGCATTCCTACCTACCACTGCATAGAACATTCCAGCTCACACATATTCTATAAGAATCATGTCTTTCTCTGTCCCGAACATTGGTCCTTCTATAATCTCATCTCTCTCTACACACCTGCTAACCAATGCATAAACACAAAGGGATCCATCATTCACGAAAGAACTCTGAACATTCCCGCTCTTACATAGTTCTCTTTTTCTCCTGTTGCATTACAATAGAGCGTCTCCTCACACACAAACTGTCAATGAAATAGGCAGAGGAGAGATTAGTTATACCTAACAAACAGCTGTTTTACATGACTGTCGAAGCCAACGAATAGGGAGACAGATGAGCGACTGTTGCAAGGTCAAGAACCCCAGTGCAAATTGGCGGGAGATTTGAATCCGAATCACTCCTTAATTTTTGAATTGAGCCATTCGTAACAATATGCTTAGACTAAAGTTAATAAAATATGAATACAGGTTTTTTTCGTTACAATATTTTTTGTATTATCACTATTGCATGCTGAGCTCTGTACGTGCAGAAGTCTCGGCTGCTGACGGAACTGGCAGCGGAGGCGAAAGCTAACTCGACTTGCGTAGCCGCTGCCATCCTGGACTACTACCGACACCAGCTGGACCTCTTCTCCAACATGTGCCTCAACAGGCAGTACCTCGCGCTCAATAATCTCTCCGTACAGCTACACATCGACCTCATACTCAAGTGCGCTAGTGTTTTACTATAAAAACTGTTTTTCTGGTATATTTTTATGAATTTTTAACTTTTACAGCCATAGTTTCAGCCAATCCAAACAATGTTTGAGTCTCGGCCATATCTATAATAAAAAATTCACATCATATTTCATGTCGTTTGTCATCTTTTTGGTGCATTAGTGCTCTAGAAAATTCATAAAAATTATGTACATAATACCATTACAAAAGTCAAAATTGAAATATAAAAATTTACAAAACTAATCAATAAAAAATAAAACTACATCCAGTGCTTTAAATTGTACACTCTGTTACATAAGCCAATATTCTTCCTCCATGAATTGAGACTTAAGTAGAACGATTATAGAACGTCAAGGAATCAAAATATATAGAATATGAAATTGGAGCTAGGGTTGAACCTTGGGACGGGCCAGTTTGAATCATATTGAAGCTAAGAGGAGAGGGCTTTTCATTTTCGATTGTAAACTCTTTGTATACAGAGAATAAGATGTTCACTTTAGATATTTATAGATATAAAGTTCATATTTTAATTATGTACTACTTAATTGGTTTGCACCGTATGCTTTGAAATGCTTATTGGATATCCAAAAATTCATCTTCATCTCCACTCCCTTTTTTGTGTATCGCGGTGACTTCGAGATATTGAAATCACAGTCTCTGAGAGGAATAGTTTTGGCTAAACATTTAATTTTTATTTCACCACCGAACATCTGACCGTATGTGATTGTAGAAGCGGTGTTTTTGCACAGATGTATGTCTAACGAGCAGCTGTCGTACGAGCTGCGCGCGTCGTTCTGTCGCCTGATGCTGCACTTGCACGTGGACCGAGACCCGCAGGAGCCTGTCACGCCTGTCAAGTACGCGCGCCTCTGGGGCGAGGTGCCTGACCACATCTCCATACATCGGTGAGAGTTGTGTTTTTACGGAAACTATCATAAATGTGGCAAATTGTATCCCTTAAATGATAGCTTCTATATCACAGGGTTGATGCATGCCAGTCTTGTCGTAACAGGCTTCACGATGCTCTCGATGGACGTTGAAAAATGTATGGATAAGTTTATTTCCAGTTCTTTTAGGAAGTTGAAAAATGGTGTGTGGCGAGCTATTGACATATAGAATGAACCTACAAAATTTCAGCCCGAACGGCCAAACCGTTTAGGAGGAGTGGACGTTGAAATTTTTCGAGCAAAGTTTCTTGCCAGTTCTTCTAGGAAGTTGAAAATTTGTGTGTGGCGAGCTAATGACATACAGATTGAACCTACAAAATTTCAGGCCGATCGGCTGAACAGTTTACGAGGAGTTGTGCGGACAAACAGACACTAAATTTTTTTAACCCAAGTCAAGCAAGTGAGTTCGCTTCACTCAGCCAATAAATAGAGCCGCTTTCGCTATGTAAACATATGTGAATTTGATAACAAAAGGTCTCGTCTCCATGCGTTTGGCCACTCCATGCTTGGTGCAAGATTTTTAATAATCATAATTACCATCAGCGTTTAACCTTCCACTGCTTGACATTGGACAGGCATGCCATGGTCCAGTTGACGTTGGACAAATTGGAGAGGCATATATGCTTCTCCAATTTGTTTCCAATCCTCCTGGTACTTGGCAGCACGAAGCACACAGTTTGCCCGGGACACACTGGAAGTCGTCGTCCCACCTGGCCAAGTGGTCTTCACACACTTCGCTTACCTGTCCAAATTATCCATTGCAGGACGCGCGTGCTCCAACTGACGTCATCCCTGTGGCTCACAAGTCCGGCCCACTTCTATTTAAGCTTGTTTGGTTTTTAATGAGCAAAGAAAATTTTATGTCTGAATTCACATATCTCTCTTAGCAAAAGGTGTTATATTTTTTATATAGAAGCTACCGTTTCAGGGATAACAGGTGAAAAAATATGTTATTTAGACCAATACAATTTAGGTGACTAAGGCTCACATCACGGTTCACTATTGTGTGGCAGTTGTAGCCACCCATGTCCCGACTTCAATGGACAGCCAATAGGCCCAGATATGTTCGGTGAAGACATTGTAAGCTTATCTTAACACCTTTCTAAAAAATACATACATACATACCTTCACGCCTCTTCCCCGGAAGGGTAAGCAGTGACAATTTTGCGCCATTTGACACGAAATATCTAGGAGTCTACCTGGACCAATAGTTAACATGGAGACAAAAAGAAAGGAGCTTGATACCAAGCTCAGGAGCATGTACTGGCTACTTGGACGTCAGTCTCAACTTTCAAAAGAATCTAAGTTAGCTGTTTAAAAGGCAATCCTAAAACCAATCTGGACATCCGGATTACAGATTCAGACTAGATTTGGGGCTCCGCCTGTAACACCAGCATTGACATAATTGAAAGATTCCAAACCAAGACACTTAGGATGATATTGGGAGCACCCTGGTACAATACTAACAAGCAAATGTATCAGGATTTGGGAATACCAACTGTGAGAGAGGAAATTACAAACTACACAAAGGGATACATAGATCACCTCTCTAAACACCCGAACCCTACAGCGAAAGATCTCATTACTTCAAACGCAATCCAGTTTAATAGGCTCAGAAGAAATTCTGTTAACAGCCTTTTGACAAGGTTCCAGTAATAATAAAAAAACAGACAAATAAAGGGGAACGAGATCAATGGATCTCTCCCAGCTGAAACTCTTAAGAATCAGCGATCCACAGACTACAGAGCTGATTAATGTAAAAATATATTACAGATTGCAGCTCCAACCTCAACTACCGTCATACATCACTTCATACATCCACGCCGGTCACAGGTGCTGCAAATGAACTTGCCCTTTCCGCTAATGATTATTTATTTAGTCATGGTGTGTTCGCCTAGGGCCCTTCCTTCTACATTCGCTTCATGTATTTGTTTGGTCATTCTCTCACCATCAATTCTCTCCATGTGTCCTAAAACAGTTTTGTTAAATAATATTTAATTATAACTATGGGTGCGTGTGTTCGTTGCTAGATTATGCCACGATTCACAAGTTATGAGTAAACCAAAAAGCCTTCGCTTATAATAAAATATTAATGTTATGGCCTCATAGATGACTATTTGTATTTCTAGGTCTAGTGTTATAGTGTTCCGAATATTACTATCACATTTTCCCATCACTACAAGTAAATGTCAAACTGACAAGACGAGACCGCATTCCCTTGGCGGCCGAACTGGAGATACCATTGTCCTAAAGAGATGATATGTTTAGATACGCATGTGGCAAGAACCCGGACCCCAACAAGGAGGCGGTGAAGGAGCAGTTCGCCAACACAATCCGCTTCGTGGAGACTTACCTGTGCCACGTGGTCACCAAGACCTGGTACTTCTCCGACCACGACCAGAACAAGCTAACGTTCGAGGTGGTCAAGCTCGCCAGGGAACTCATCTATTTCGGATTCTACAGGTGGGTGTTCTGGAGGGAGAATTCGGCAATTCACTAAGCAAAGTAATTGAGTTGTATGATTGCAACAGACTGTTCCACTTAAATTTATTTAAGTTCACGAGTAAGCAGATTACGTAGGCAGCATTTTTACATGCACAAAGTATATGTACGCCAGTCTTGTCGTAACACGCTTCAAGATACTCAGGCTGGATGTTAAAAAAATTCACCGAAGTTTCTTGCCCGTTATTCTAGGAAATTGAAAAGTAGTATATGGCGAGGTAGTGACACATAGAATGAACCTTCAAAATTTCAGCCCAATAGACCTAAATGTTTAGAAAAAAATTCCAGGGATATTTCTTGCCAGTTCTAAGAAGTTAAATATTGGTGTATGGGGAGATATTAATGTATAGAATGAACCTCCAAATTTTACAAACAGACACACAGAGAGGCAGACACCAAAAGTTTTTTGACCCTAGTCGAATACTAGGCTTCGCTTCGCTCAGCCAATAATACTTTTTAAATCTTCGAAAAATACTAAGACCTTACAGAGGTGCTTACAATCGAAGTTTTAAGTAAAATGAATGTACTCAAAATGACCGAGCCGGTCACGTGACCGATATCACACAATATGACGTCACACACACTGTTCGAGTCACCGGTACAAATCGTGAGGCCGCGCCCGCTTCTATGCGCCATGCGTGGACACCTGGAAGCTGTCATTCATTCCAGCGCTATAAATTCCTTCATTTTAAATTGCTCTAACTTCGTCAATTCATATCGTATAACAATAAAAATTATACCAAAATTTAAGTTATTAAGATTTCTTTCCATATATATATGTTATATATATATAATATATATAAATA
>WYDE02196652.1:0-10563 GCA_009867175.2 Adela reaumurella | reverse complement strand
CACAACACCGATTGCTCTGCTTACCCCGATTGTCGGGATTCAGCGTGAGTGATATGTATGTATGTATGTATAAAGAAGATACATTACAGCAGGAGTTGCTGCCCTCGCTGCGGCGCTCTCCGCGACGCGAGTCAGACGAGTCCCGCAACAACAACACGCGGCCGCGCTCCGCCGCGCGCGCCGCCTCCCCTCGCTCCAGGGACTCCAGCCTGGGGCGACCGCTCTCCTTGCCAGGTATGAAAACTCGTTACAGCAGGGTTGATGCTCTCGCTACACCGCTCGCCGCAACGAGGGTCAGACTAGTGCCGCAACAACAACACGCGACCGCGCTACGCCACTCGCGTCGACTGCCGTCGCTCCAGGGACTCCAGCCTGGGGCGACCACTCTCCTTGCCACGTGTGAAGATATGTCACAGCAGGAGTTGCTCCTCTCGATACGCCACTCGAGCCACGCGAGTCAGACGAGTGCCACAACAACACGCGGCCCGCGCGCCACGTACCCTCGCTCCAGGCACTCAAGCCTGGGGCGACCGCTCTCCTTACCAGGTATGAAGATAGATTACAGCAGAAGTTGCTGCTCTCGCTACACCGCTCGCCGCAACGCGAGTTAGACGAGTGCCGCAACAACAACACGCGGCCGCGCGCGCAGCCTCCCCTCACTCCAGGGACTCCAGCCTGGGGCGACCGCTCTCCTTGCCAGGTATGAAGATACGTTACAGCATTATTTGCTTCTCTCGCTACACCGCTCGACGCAACGCGAGTCAGACGAGTCCCTCATGAGCAACACGCTTCCTTTCTCCGCCGTGCGCATCGCTTCCTCTCGCTCCAGGGACTCCAACCTGGGGTGACAGAATCCCTGCCAGGTATGAAGAGACGTTACAGCAGGAGTTGCTGCCCTCGCTACGCCGCTCGCCGCAACATAAGTCAGACGTTTGCCGCAACAGCAACACGTTGCCGCGCTTTACCGCTTGCGCCGCCTTCCCTCTCTCCACGGACTTCAGCCTGGGGCGACCACTCTCAGTGCCAGGTATGAAAATACGGTATATACAGCAGATATGCTACTACATATAAATTAATGATTGAATGAATGATTTATTTTATAAAATAATGTTCAATATTATATAAATATTAATAGAAATATTAAATAAATAATAAATATGTCTACGGTTAACAAATCACATACAAATATATTAAATAGGGCAGCTCTGTGTACACATCACCGTAAAAGTCTAATACAATTTACATAATTTACACAGGGATAGATTCCAGCTAATGGAAAATCAGGATTTCTATAATTGTGATACATTGAAGCCTAGTCCTAAACCCTTCCCCTCCCCCCAACCCTAATTCGATGATCAATGTTACATAACACAAATGCTTCGATAAAAAGGCGAGTGTGAAAAATGGATTGATTTTCCCACCCTCAGTCGACCTAAAAGATTCGAAAATATGCAACCTGAGATCATTCGCAGATCTATGCATAACTAAATAAGAGTGAATTTGATGTTGCAGGTGAGTCGCACGTGCGAAGCGTGCTGAACAAGAGACAGAGCGGTCAGCATGAGCGCTTCTCTCTCCTAAACCATGGTCGGTCCCGCGGTGGCACCGCACGCTACCACAACGCCTGCGAAGACAGCGTTCAGCTCGTCAGCGATGCGGACAAATGAACACATGTCTGCCTTTAGAAATTCCGTGTATACCTAAAGATGCGGTGGTCGGTGTCTTGACCAGGGAGTGTGTTGGTCAAATGTGTCGTCAGTACATAGTATAAAAGACAATAGTAAAATTAATCCCTGTCGAATTTACCTTTGCCAGTTCGTAAATTGGTCAAATATGTCTTTACCAGGTAATAAGGTATTATGTTGACGTATTGTTGTTGGGTCAAACCATATTTTGGCAGGTATATAGGTAAAGTGACATTCTCAGTTATTGGTACACCGGAAGAAGGGAGAGGTACTCGGTCCCTTTCATATTCTCCTGGTCCATTCCAGGCTGACGCCTTCAATATTATAGGTCAATTCCATCACTTTCAAGTGGAACATTGGGTCTATGTACCTACAGGGTTTCTATCTGTTGTACATTCACCTGTTGATGGTTTGTTATATTTTTTGTTTAAATGTACCAAACTGATGTGTTGATCAAGTGCCAGCAACCTTTGTCATTCCTTATGTTAGATAAAATTTTATGTCATTTATTTGTTTTTCGTGTGTATTTGAAGCATAGATAGAAGATAGGTGTTCAATTCAAGAATAAGAACAATATGTAGATAATATGACGATGGAGGATAAATAAAATAAATTTGCGCTGTCTCCTCGAGGTTTGTGCAGTAAAGTGAAGCTTTGACATGCATCATGTAATGCACCGATGTTGATATAAAGTAAATATTATCTTAACTTGTTTGGTCAAACTTTATTTGTATGGAAATTATTTTACTCCCATAAATATAATCCTGAATCTGTCTTTTAGCTAAATAAAGTAAGAGCTCTTAGCCATAGAAATGGGGCTTCAATTTCTTCTTTCAGAATCAAAATCACCTCTATTTGTGAATTTATATTAAAAAATTGCTACTTTTTGATCTCAACCAATCTGAAACTTTAGTCAGGCGCGGATTCAATACGGCGCCGGATTGTTTTCTGTGAGCACATGTGAAGACACCACCCCCATATGTCACTTCAAAAACCTCTAACCTAGAGCTTAACACTGTGAATACAGATTAATTAAAATTACAATTATTAACTCATAAAGAGCTGAATGCTGGCCCAACGGATCTTGAGTGAATGAGCATGTCATACCCCTGACGTTTGCACTGTTTATGCATTCAATCCCCCTCTGTATTTACCCCCTCTCCACGTGGCACTGCCTGAGCAACACAAAACTGATGCTAATGATTATGGATGCAACCGATTACGATTACAATACGATTAATGGTCGATTATTCGTCCGATTACGATTAATCGTCAAACACAATTATTGACATGAATATTTACCGATTAATAATATTTTATTCTTAAAAAACTCAATTGTGGTGTGTAACTTTGTTTATTATTCCGAATCTGAAATAGTAGCTCTAATAAAAAGGACTGAAAACGCGCGCAGCAGCATGGGTATACGGGGTCATTGGTCAATAAAGCCCCTTACATACATATTACATAAATACGATCACTCACGCTGAATTCCGGAAATTAGGGTATGCAGAGAAATTGGTGTTGTGCTGCAAGAACTCTGGTAAATTACAGCACAACACAGACCACCACATTTCGCAAGGTATTCGGAAAAGATATAGAACAGCATGTAAGGTTCGAAGACCCACCTACTGCATGACTTGGTAAAATGACAAGGCGGGAGGGGGGTGAGCCTTTCGCTCTTTAGCACGGCATCTTACACTTAAGGGGATGCTTCATGGCGGCCTCAACTCAGCAAAAAGTATGCCTATTTCATCTAACGCTCTTACAAAGGAGGGAGAAAAAGATAGAGAACAGGGTTTGCCTCTTAGTTAATTGTGACAAATCCTGAAAAGTTATTCAGGAAATTTTTATTTTAAGTGTAAATTTAATATTCTAGGTATCTATAGTATTACATTTCTCAAATTTTGTTTCTAGTGTAGAGATATTTACTTCACAAATTACATGAAATGTGAGAACTTTATAGCTTCATAATTCTTACAGTAAATACATTTTCAGTTTCCTAATTCTATAGGAACATAGTAATTGGTCTTGTAAACACAAATTGATTTACATTTTGAATCAATTCCACAAAATGAGGGTGTGAGAAACAAAGACTTTTTGTATGGAGTGCGAGTGATCAAGCATCCTCTTAACCCTTAGTCGCCTTTTACGACATGCATGGGAAGAGATGCAGTGGGATCATTCTTTTAAGTACCAGCCCACACGGTATGAAGCCCCTTAAAACTGTATAATATTTTCGTTCTTTGAATTATAAATCCACACACTTATGCAATGCGTGCATGGAAAACGAAATAAAATACAAATTATATGCCAATGAAAATTCAATTAATGTGCAACAATATCGTTTTCAATTTTTCGTTTAGTAATAGGTTCCGGAATTGGAATCACCGATTATTGATTTAATTAATCGGAATGGTAATCTTAATCAGCAAATCAATAATCCTTGCAACCCTACTTTGACCTCTACTTACTTAAGTAGGTGGGCTAAATCCCAAACCCCAAAAATTGTTTCCAAGACCGATGATTACTGCATTGCCCACTATTATGACTTTCTTTTATTTATCTTGTGCGTTGCATTACTTGACGTGTTGCAAAAAGCTGCAGTGTTCAATCCGGAGTGCCGAGGGAATACTAAATAGAATAAAAATATTTTTTTAACCTTTAGTTTGACTTTGCATAAAAAGATTGAGTTTAAAAAAAATAACTCTGCATTGTCATGTTAGTTTGCAAAATTAACATTTTTTGGAGATAAAATTATTCATTGGAAAAAAAAAGATCCATTATTGACATAATCCTTTCTTTTTTTCGGGTGTTGGTGGCTATGCACGTCCTATAGGAGCATGTATCACTGCGACTATTACTGATCTATTGTGATCGCCACCGTGACTAAAGTTCGCTGCCAAAACCTGCAGCCTTTATTAACCGCCACATAATCCTTACTGCCATGGACCTTTTACTTAAAAAAAGATTACCGATTCCCACAATTCAATGGTTATATATTATGCTCTATTAGTCATAAAAAACATATTCTTAAAATAGTCATAAAAATCAAGAAAAAGAAAGAGCGTCGGAAAGATAATTAAAAAAAATTTTTTTTTTACTTGTCACATTATATATGGTTACGGCAGTTTGTGAGTTTGAAAGCAATTTTTTTTACTACTAGAGCATTTTGATTTGAGAATTTCAACAACAATTTCAAAGTGGGAATTTGTAACCTCTTTTGTAAGCAAAATGTCAACGGTCGTAAGGACTACAGCAAATATTAGGTCTTTACCTATGATATTGGAGATTTTTATGAACATTATTAAATATAAAAATTTTGGTAATTTTTTTTATTTTTGCTAATCAAAGTACTGGCCCAAATTGACTATACAATTTTGCCATTTTGATGGCTATTTGTTTATCCCTTTACTGTAGAAGTCTGCTGGACGAGAGGCGACGAAGTCAGCGAAAGCATTTTGTACTGCCTCTCGGGTGTTGAATTGTTTCCCACTTAAAAAATTGTCTAAATTTGAAAAAAGTAGAAATCGGTTGGGGCAAGGTTCGGTGAGTACGGTGGGTGACAGAGAGATTCCAGCTGTAACTCTTGTAGCGTTGCGATGGTCTGTCAAAAAGTGTGAGCTCGCGCGTTGTCTTGGAGAATCATGGGGAAGAACGATTGACCAGTCTTGGTTGTTGAAATGCGAGCTTCGCAATAGACATGTGCCGTCTCTGTTGTGCCATTCGGTGAGAAGCTGTGATGTACAAGTCCGGCACTGGTCCATCAGACAGTCACCATCATCTGCCTTTGGGTAATCTTTTTTTTTAGCTCACTGCTTACGTGCTTTACACGGGTCCACCCACTGCCACGAACGGTTACGGTGTCGTATAGGTTCCACTTGTCACGCAGGTAACAATTCGATTTAGAATTCCCTCGTTTCTATGTTGATTCAGTATTGCTATGCATGCTTCGACGCGTAAGATTCGCTGATGGTCGCTTAGTTCGTGTGTCACCCACTTGAGCTTTTTTATCTTTCCGATTTGGCGCATGTGCTTCAGTGTTGTTTTGACACTAACTCCAAAGCCCGCAACAAGCTCAGCCGTGGATTGAGTTGGATCCGCTTCCATTATCGCCTTCAATTCATCATTGTCGACAATAATTACTGGCCAACCGCTAGGCTCGTTCTTCAACTCAAAATTTCCAGATCTAAAATTATTGAACCAATAATGGACCGTGTGTATGCAAGCTGTGTTAGGCCCGTACACGTCGTTAATGTTTCGTGTTGTGTGCGCAGAGGTATTTCCACGTAGGAACTCGTATTCCAAAATTTTACAAATTTTCAGTTTACCCATGGCGCCAAAAACTACCACAATTTCACAAAAAACAAAACACTATAAAAACAAATTACTTAATTTGAAATTACAATAACATGGCCTATGAATAAAATTTATTTAAATTCCAAATTGTGCGCCAATCCACAGATAATTAATTCTGAAAATGCTGCTTTTAAAAATCTCCAATTTCATATGTAGATAAATACAAAGCAAAATGTTGAATTAAGAAAGACACTCATTTCATTAGGGAATAGGGATGCAACCATTACTGTTAAGGTACTATTAATCGCCTATTATACGTTCGATTATGATTAATCGGGAAAGCCGAAAGAGCCCAGCAGTGTACTGCAAAGTCATTTGGTCAAGTACTATTTCCTTGAATTGCAAATTGCATATACTTTTGCATTGCATGCATGGTAAACGAAAGAAAATTCAATTATAAGCCACTGAAATGCAATTATTGTACAACAAATATAGTTAAGAAATTTTCATATAGTGATATAGAATTGGAATCATAATCGCCGATTATTGTTTCAAATAATCAGAATCGTAATTGTTATCGTCGCAGCCCTATTTGGGAACAATGAAGTGATGCTGGTTTAATGACTGCGAGTGAAAGTCAGGGTTTAAGTAGTATGTTGCGACGCGATAAGTAATACTATATTGTCGGTCGAGGTAGGTAGCTATAGGGTCACTGAAGTCATCCCTCGCTGTAGATATTCATTTCAATCTCATAGAAATACGGCCCAAAGATATTATGTTTGAGACTTATTTGAAGTGTTGCTGTTTATTTTAAAACATTATCAGTGTTGAATATTTAGTGATAATTATAGTAAGAAATTCCTTATAATAGTGCACATCGTGTATGTAGGTATGTTTACATGTGTAACTGTAAAACATTCACTTTAAGATACATTGATGGAAGTAATGAAAGTAAACAATTGAAGGACTATGTCAAAGATAGCGCTGGTCGCTTGTTATTATAATGCAGTAAGCAGTCTACGAGTACGTAGGTAGGTGGGGTGCGACCCCAGAGCCTACAGGCTACCTACAAATGTTTTTTTACTAGAGCATACTCGATCGTGGTTGCTCGGATCAGTGTGATCCGATCATTACTGCAGACGGATCTATCCTTACAAATGAAATAACTCAATCACGGAGACAGCAGGCAGTCTGATGATCTGTGAAACCCATTGAATACGTACCTAATATAAAAATAAATGAGCTGAAACGTACCGCATGTTAGGGTCTTGAGCGACCTCCCGGTGGTCCCGAACTCGATGGGCACCCTCTTCTACTGCCAATGACCCCGGATATGTTCGTTGAAGCCATTGCAGGCTTAGCTCAACACCTTCCTTCGTACATAGGAATATGATCGACTTTTCATTGCGAGTGTTCCCTTATAAACAATTGCAATCTTGGTTGGTTGACTTTATCGCGAGCCATCATCGATCACGAGAAAGACCAGACCATCCCGCGCGATCCAATGCGACCGCGACCTAAGCAATCAAAGAGCGTCCGTTAGTCTGTTGCGCACTCGCTTGCGCTATTGTTTGTGTCACGTGATCGAGTATGCTCTAGTTTGTAAAGCCAAGTGGATTCTATGAAGATTCAGACAGTATTCAATACGTTTTTGAATTTGGAAAATTAAAAGCAATTTTGATGTCACAAATTCAAATATATCTCGATGATGATGGTAGCCTGTATCCTTAGAATTCAAACTGATACGTGTACATATTGTATGTATGAATAATTTTAAAATACGTAGCTTCGGACTGTGATCAACACGCTAGAGGAAATAAGTAAAGCTCATACCAAGTTACTAAAATCATTTGAACAAATGAACTAGTGGCAGTATAAGCTTGCCTATAAAATGCTTCCACTTTAAACATTCTGGTAAACGTAGAGCTTTAGCTGCATTTATTATTGTTCAATATACACAATAGACTATTTCACAATTTTTTTTATGTTTTATATAGAGAGAAGTTTTTATATAAATTTTATTAATTATAAGTTTTATTGTTATACACAAGATTTGACGAAGATAGAGCAATTAAAAAGCGAAACAATTTACAGCGCTGGAATAAATGATAGCTCCCAGGCGATCACGCACGGTGCATACAAACGGGTGCGGCCCGGCCTCTTTTGTATGGGTGACTCGAACAGTGTGACGTCATATCGTGTGATATCGGTCACATGACCGTGGGGACGTTTTCAGTACATCAATTTACTTAAAACTATGATTTTAAATATCTCTTTAATTTCTTTGTATTTTTCGACGATTCAAAAAGTTTTATTAATGTAAAAATGCATCCAACGTAATCTGGTTACTCATGAACATAAATTTTAGTGGAATAGTCTATTGTACGATAGAATATATTTATTTAAGTGTTTATTTAAGTGTACTATTTTATTATTTATTACAAATTATTTATTATTTAATTACAAATGCAACAGAAAAACATATAATAGTATGCTATCCTCCTATTGATATTCACTGATGTATGCAAAGTTCGCTAATGTTATGCATGCCTACACTCCAAATATGATACTGTATAGATATATAGTTACAATTACAATAACGATAAATGTTAATTAGATATTATTCAATGTTTGTTGTGTCCCCAAATGTAGAGGCTTGATGAAGCTAATTATTTGTATATTTATCAGAAGAAAACCGGGAACCTCCGGTTTGAACTGCCAACGTAATACCGACTTTGCTACCGGATCGTGACGTGTTTTCTTCAAATTGTTGCTATGTTGGTGTGATTAATTTTAAAGCTCACTCAGTGTTCGAAGTAGGTAGTCTACATCGGTTGAGCTTAAACTGTATGTTGTCGTCGTTAAGATCATTATTAAGGGTGTTCCGACCCGGAACGCGTATCAATACAGGGCGCTGTAAATTATCTACAAAAGTACTCAAGTAAATGACTTGAAATGAAAAACGCCATTAATACACTAGGTTTAGATCAGTACAGCATTGATTGAAAAGTATAATTGAAGTATTTAAATCAGAACTGAGGATAAATCACCGTAATCGTAAAATAATGTACTTAGTATTCTCCATTTAACGGAACATTTACAGCGCCATGTATACACTTTCCGGGCCGGAACACCCTTAACTTGAATAAGACTAGAAACTAGTTCTGAGATGTCCTAATGATTGATTTCTTGCTAAGCGTGCATGGTCTGCTGATAAATGTGTAGCAATCAACTTACAAGCTTAGTAAGAAAAATAAAAAATAAATTATAGTTTAGTCCATCTTCCCTTAGTATTCTATAATGCAAGAGTTACAATGTGAAAGTCCTATCGTCTGAAAGTGTTACATCGGAAATAGAGACAAATTCGAGATCTCTTTCTGTCATATTAACGTCGACCATAGAGTACGAGGGACTTCACAATTGTGTGTCCTTCCACTATAACGTTTTGAAAAAACATGTGTGTACTTCCAAATGTTCGTAAAGTAATGCGCCGGGTTAGAAAACTGAGCTTGTGTACTGGGGGAGGACAAATTACACATTGAAATAATATTTTTTTTTCAATGACGATTTTTTTCACAATGATAAATAATAAAATTAGCTAATTTATTATCCAAAATATTTACTCTGCGGATATATAAGACCACGGACACAATCGTACTGATGGAAATGAAAGGTTTTGTGCAGACTAGTGACTCATCTGACTACGCATAGGGTTTAAGGTAGTACAACTTTTATTGGCTAAAAATTTTTGTGTAGGTAAGCATCAGAGCTTAATTTAATGAATCATGAGAGAAATGAAAATTAAATATAAAATTCGATATTCATAATAAACGCCACTTAAACGTAAGTAGGTTAGTAAAAAAAAACAATTATAAAAAAAATTTAATTAGATATTCATTTTCACTGTTAGAGTCATCTAAAAGAAAGACCTTGTAATAATTTTATTGATTATGCATTGCGTCATTAGAGTCAACTACTGTCATGTATTTAATCAGATATTTGTGGTATTACTAAAGATGTGCAGTTTGATAATGCCGACATAAATACATACTCCGCATAATTTTGATTTACGGCTTGCCAAAACCTAGCCATTTCCTACTAGTCTACAACTATAACTGTTACGTATATGCTTACAGCGATTATTATTAGTTTATTGAAATATCTAGTCTTATCGCTTAAAAAGCAAAATAAGATTTTGTAATACATTCCACGTTCTAAAGAGTTAGGGCTGAATTACACTTGCCATAAAATTATAAAATCAGTTAAGTGAAGCCATAAAATTATATGTGCAATGCGATTACAATAACAATAGAATGGCGCCAGCGCCATTTTTTTATTTTAAACAAACTTCCATTTAGCATATGGGTGCAAAACAGGAAATATACAAAAAAAAATGAAAGATATAATCAAATAATGAGGAGTTCATTAACCTTTATTAGCATTATTGCCCGATTAGTAGCACTTTCGAAATCACCCTCGTAGCCTTTTTGCCCGATTAGTAGCACTTCGCCTCGATCCCAAAGAGGTAAGATTTCTCTGTTTCCTGGATCTAGTCGATACTCTGTGGTATTGAACTCGTAAA
>WYDE02196641.1:0-10567 GCA_009867175.2 Adela reaumurella | reverse complement strand
AGACTTGGGGAAAAAATCAAACTTCAAGGCGCTGCCCCGGGGACACACGTGTGTCCCCGCGACGCTCTGGTACAATATTACGACGGGGACACACGTGTGTCCCCGCGACGCTCGAGAGGTTAGGCAAAGAATGTCGCCGCTCAAGCTGAAGATTATAATTTGATAGTCATGATCATCATGTTTCAACATCATGTTTCTTAATCTGCTGGCTCAGATCAACCGCGGAAGCGGTCGGCGATGCGATCCAGTATAACTCGTATCGGCTGCACGGGAGGCGCGCCGTATGGCGAGGAGCGCTGTTAAATTTTCGAGTTTCATTTGAATTCAACACATATTTTCATAGGGGATATAGGTATTGAAAATGAAAGACGAAAGAATCATCAACACAATACACTAATCCTGAACTCAATATCAATCTTGTATCTATGACCAATTGAAAATACGTAATTTCCGGAGCAAAATCAGCAAGCCATTTTTAAATTTCTTACTATGGAAAGTTATATCACTAAAGGTCTCATTAAAAACGACGTCTTTTTATAATTATCATAGATATAAAGCATGCGATGAAGAAGAGACAGGATTTAGTGTAAAAATACTCTAAAATCCACCAAAGGTTAGGTTATTTTTTATGGATATATTCATATTTGGAACCGCATTTTCACTGATATATTGCCGAGCGTACAGTTCTATCATCTGAAAGCTTTACACCCGAAATTGAGACAAATTTGAGATGTCATATGGACGCCGACTATAGAGTAAAAACAACTTCGGAATTTTTTCTCTTTCCATTGTAATGCTTTGAAAATACACACATGTCTGTCCACTTATAACTAAAGAACAACTGAACCGATTCTAATAAAAAAAAAATTCTACAGATAGCTAGGTTCTTCCCATCGCCTACTATATCACATAGGCTACTTAATATCACACTAAGATACCTATGGGGGTGAGCAGAGATGTTAAGTATTAGATAAATCGGGGAGAAATTGCCACCAAAATACGTTAATTCCATTCTTACTGAAGAACCACTGATATGATTTTAATGCAGTTTATTTCTCCGTGTACCTTCATTATAAAAATCTATTATAGATTTCTTACCCTCATGCTAAATCGCCTATGTGGTGAGCAGAGAGGTAAAATGTGAGACAGGTAAAAAAACGGTTATAAAAGAAGATGTTAATTTTCCCTAGACCTTTAATATCCTGCTGCTGGCACGGCGCTCTATAACTGATAGTTATGATAGTTATTTAGTCATATACCTCCATGGTTACCAACTATCTTCTTTCTTCTTCTTTCCGTTGCAGCCATTTTATTCGCCCCACTGCTGGGTACCAGGCCTCTCTCTTTTCCATGATATGAGAGGATTTAGTCATACACTTCCACGGTGACCAACCGGCCTGGAATGGGGGTTTCCTCACGAGGTTTTCCTTCACCGGAGTGTCAGCGGCCATTTAGCACAAATTCTAAAGTTATAAATGTTGTACTCCCAGTGGGGTTCGAACCCGCACCTCCCGCTTGAGAGGCGTGTTCTTGCCCGCTCGGCTAATCTGACACTCTAACTACGTATCTTGGAATGGTTTAACTCAAGAACCACTGAACCGACGTTGTGTAATATAAGGTTTCTTTTTGTGGAAAGAGTGACTTATGGTGCATGCCAGTTAACACAGAGGAGAAGCCCGACGGTGCCCACAGGCATTCAATCTTTTACGGGCATGCGAACACCATGTCAGCTGGCTAGGTGCACCATGACATTGTGCTGGAAGGACCCTACACTGAACATTGACGGGAAAGAAGTAGGAGGATAAAGGGTTGCATGTTACTCTCATGAGGGCTCGGAAGAACGAGGGACCGGGGTCGCCAGATAGAAATATATATGTTTTTTACATAAATATTAGTAGTTGTAATGCCCACTAAGTAATTACAGAATATTTTAGGTCTTAATTCTCTTCTCAAATAGTGATATTGAAAGTTACTTTCTTCTTCAATGTTTAAAGTAAAAAAAAAATGATTTCATCATTTCTTCTTGGTAAAATACTAAGGCAAAATGGAACATGTATTTTTTTATTTTGTAGTGGTAAAGCTTTAGGTTGAGACTTTTTTAACTGACATATGAGGGTCATTCTGTATTTTATAGGTACTGAATAGTTTTTAATAAAAAATAATTATGTGAGGTAAAATTTTTTATATCAATATACATTTTTATAGTAGGAATTAGAACTTGTAAATATTATAAATAATCGCCGATGGAAGTAGCCATTTGGAAAGGTAGATTTCAATAGCGGCGGTGGGACGATGCGTGCGGGGTCGGGAGCATGGTGCGGTGATTAATTGTCCCGCCTGACGGTTGGTATGAGTTCATCCCGCCTGGCTGGTGTTCTTACTTAATCCCGCCTGATGGGTGGTCTTACGTCATCCCGCCGGACCCGTTATCCCGCCCGACGTGTGATCTAACGTCATCAATCCTGGCGGATGGTTTAATGGTCATCCCGCATGGTGGGTGATCAGAAGTCATCTGCATGGCGGATGGATTTACGTCATCTTGCCTGGCGGGTGACCTTACGTCATGCCACCTGGCGGATGGTCTGTTTCCCTGGTGAAGGAATGCATTGTGAAAACAAAATCTCTTTGCATTTGCATAGTTACTCTAATATTGCTTGCCACTGATACTGTCGACACTGTGATGCATTAGTGTGTTATCTTATAGCTTCAACTTACACGTCTACAGAATAATATTGTAGCTGCATATATAACTTATTTCTAACAAGTTATATGCGATTAAGACAAATTTGACGCGGGCGAAGCCGAGGGCACAGCTTGTGTGCCTATAAAACAATTTTTTTTGTAAGAATTAAAAATTTGTTTATGATTATGCTGGTCGTGTTTCTTATTTTTTTCACATCAAGAATATGTCAGTATGGCAACTGGGAGCCGTTGCGTTTAGAAATGGTAACAATGGCCATGAATTTTTAAAAGTTACAAAATTCCTATCTCAAAAAAAAAAAGAAAAGTGAAAAGAGTCAAAAGACCTTGATACATAGATAAATGCACAAATTTAAAACATTGAAAAAAAATTGAATTTCAGCCTGCCAGACGACTTTGAAGAAATGGATTGTTCAAGTTTAAAAAGGACTTAAGGCGATCGATATGGACCCGACTCAGCCAGTTGAAAAGGGGCATAAGTCAAATAGGTTTTTTGTAATTTATGATGAAACCATAAAGAAATTTGAAACTGTTAAAATCCTATTCTATAGATGGCATGAATAGCTTCATTTTGATGTAAGTAAATAATAACCTACCCATGGACGAACCATGATATAATCTTTTTTGAAATCTTTCATCGAGATTATGTCATACTTGCTCCATGACACCATTTTCCAGTATGTTCACAAGAAGATGAAGAATAAAGAGATCTAGTCAGTAGTCGGAACAGAATGTCGAAAAAGGTAATACTTCTTTTATAAAAAAACAAAAACTCTTTTAATTCTACATTTAGCAAGCGATTCTGAACTCTATTACTTCGCGCATAATTTTATAAAAAACAATAATAATTCCAGCATAGGAATCCTATTAATTCCTATTTCATTTTGTGAAGGGTCAAAAGCAAAAAAAAATCCATTCATCGGTGGCACAGTTTATCGCGACCTCACGAACTCACGACACACAGAGGATTTATTTTTGGTTTATTAGTTGTAGAGATAAATAAATGTGTTTGCTTCTCTGTCGAGAAGCGCGCGCACTTTCGTTGCCATCGTGATGTTTACTACAGCGCGTAAATTGTGCGGTTTATGACGCGACAGCGCAAGATGACGCTCGAAACGGGCGAACGCCGGAGATGAGCTTTTTGCTTTTACGTGCCGGCGCGTAATCCTGAAGGTACATGCATAAAGGATGTCCACAAGAACTGCAAGGTGGTATATAGGTACATTTTTATTATAGCCGTAACTGCTAAATTACATTATAATATATTAATTACATTTTCAATATATTCACTACCGTGTGGGGCCAGTACTTAAAATAATGATCCCACTGCATCTCTTCCCATGCATGTCGTAAGAGGCGACTAAGGGATAAGGACTAAAGGGCGAAAGGCTCTCCACCTCTCACCTTGGCACGGTACTTCCACCGAGTCACGCAGCGGGTGAGTCTTCGATTTTTTTTTTTTTGTTTGGAACTGACACGAATTGGCTACAACACCTACAACGTCCGGTGTGAGCCCATGACACCGGGTGAACTAGGTGCCATGTCAGTGCTGATCGTGCCGGCTACACTGAACTGGTCGGAAAACACGAACTATTTACATAGCCCTTTCGACCGACGTTTCATTCAGTGCGGTGGTACCAGTGGATATACCATCTTCAGTAACTCCTGACGTTTTTGTATTGTTTAGGCACGTGAAACGGCACAAATCATCATCCTGCAGGAGATGTTGCCGGGGTTGTATATATATATATTGCGCGCTCGAGCGAGAGCGAGTGATAGTCCAAACTATCTCGCGGTTGAACTGACTGTACGGGAAGCGTTCCGGTGTCGGGTCCTTTGGGTAAATAGTCCGTGCTTTGACCCACGAACTAGGTACCCTATGTTTTGACCTTACTGTGCAGAGCTTATACTCAGGCCTACAACCTCGCCAATGCTTTAAGCAGAATCGAAAAGCTTTTTAGTTCTCTGCGCTGAGGTCTTTAACCCGGATAAATGGCTCAAAAGCTCCTGAGCTCGCTGTGCTGAAAACATATCTTAGCCTGCGGCCTCCAGAAGTTGAGTTCTTATAGCTCGGCCTGCGGCATCCTAAAGTCTTTCAGCTCTCAGCGCTCGTCGGCTGCTCGTTCGCGCTCCTCCGTAGGTTCTAGATCGGTGACGCCCCGTGTACCTGTATAACACGAGTACATGTGATAAGGTGCCAGCAGCTGATAAGGCACACTCACGTCCGGCGATCGGTTGTGTCGCAAGCTGGCACAATGGCGTGCTCGTGCGTGCATCATGCGTGCTGTAGCTATATGGACGCCACGCCACACCCTTTTCCAATCTTGGTTACACAAATTCAGGTGCGTTTGTATGGAAAGCACCGCCCCGTTTTTCTTCAGAACAGATTTTATTTATTGTAAAGTACAAAATATAAGTATTGAAATATTGAAGCATCACGCTGCTGCCCTGGTCGCAAGGAAGGGCTTTGATTTGGGACGCCACGTGCACTGACACTTTTGCACCAGCCACCTAGAGGCCTCTTCACGCAACGCTGATGCAGCCGCAGCGAGGGCCGAGGCACTGAAGCATTCAAGATGTACGTGTTTGAAAGCTCAGTTGGAATTCGTTTCCCATATCCATATCCCTTAGTCGCCTTTTACGACATGCATGGGAAGAGATGCAGTGGGGTCATCACGGTACACTTGAGGTTTATTTATAGAATAGGTACGCGTCGCTCTAGCTTTGATTGTGTATCACTGTGTATTACCTAATAACTTATATTTTAATTACCTATTGTAGTGAACTAGTGAGTAATACAAATTCAGAATATGTTATGTTACGTTAGGAGGAATGAGTCGGGTCTGACTATTTCTAGGTAACCTTCGAACTGAAAGCACGCCAAGCATACATAACATAATTTTATTTTTTGTTTTATTTTCTGAATAATCTATAATAGATAGATTCATTTTCAATGCTCTTTCAAGTCGTATAGAGCACGAGATGTGTGAATTTTTTTTATAGGTTATGTACCAACACAGCTAAAGATATCAATGTCTAAATATAAGGATTTTCGGTTATTGTTAATATATTGTTAATTGTTTACATACTCAACTGCAAATAAAAATATACAAACATAGCTTCAATCTTCATCTGTACAACAGTGTCAACATTATCTGGATCCGTTAATGTTTTACATAGGAGATTATTGGCACTCCCCTAAAGACAATTTAGTATGTAAATAGCTCTCTTTTTTTATGGAATCGCAAGACATTGGCGCCGCCGTCAGCATGGATTGTTGTACCGACGACGCCCAAAAGCATTCGGCTTCAAACGGGGACTGCGAATTCCATGCCGGCGTGATAGTTGCATTTTTACACTTCTCTTCAAGGATTTAAATTAATTCGGAATTAAAGAAATACTAGAGCTCTTATACGGCACTAAAGACAGTTCTACAGTAAAGTGATGATTTTCCTGTCAGCCGTGCGTGGACCTATCTTGAAACTATATCAGCGTCGATGGATCAGTGGTTGCGATATTCAGTATTCGATTACCGAAGTCAGGTAATGCTGAGCGTGGTCACGACTTGGATGGGTGAACGCTTGACCATGGACGCTGGTCGTGGTTTCGATTCCAAGTTAAACTGTAGATGCCTTCCCTCTCTTACATGGTGGTAGGGTTAAGCCCGCCCCGGGCTGGTACGACCGCACTGAATGAAGGTCGGTCGAAGCGGCAATGAAACATAGTTCGTGTTTTCCGTCCAGTTCAGTGTAGCCGGCTGGAATTGAGTGAAGCGCTGATATGCCACCTACCTACATAAGTCACAAAGGTGTTTGGGCTGACATCACTGGTACCAGAAGGCTGGTTCATTAGGTGATGCAGCCATCCGTGTCAGTTTCAATAAAAAAAAAAGACTTAAGACGCACAAGGCTCCAGGTGAGGACGGGAAAACGACCGAGCTCCTTAAAGTTGGAGGACGTCCCATCCTAAAGGAACTGCAAAGGTTATGCCATGCAGTTCTGGAAATGGTGTCGTCCCCGCTGCGTGGCGCAACAGTGTCGTTGTTCTGTTACACAAAAAGGGATAATGTCCAAGTCAGGTGTACGAAGTCTTTTCTAGAGTCATCACGAGTCGACTGACGCAGAGGTTGGACCAGTACCAACCAAGGGAACAAGCTGGGTTCAGGAAGGGAATCGGAAACTTGTATCTATCCTGACAATAAGACAGGTGATCTAGAAGTGTGATGAGTACAAGAAGCGATAATCTCGGCCCTTGTCCACTACGAGAAGGCATTTGACAAAGTTGAAAAATGGCCTGTCGAAAACTTCCTCCTTAGATGCAGAGTTGACCACCAATACGTCGAGTTACTCCAAAACAAATCGGCGACGATGACTGTAATGGAGCCTTACAGTCATCGTAACACGTCATCTTCGTTTCGCCGACAACATTGTCCTTCTCGGTCATTCCCGGAATTAACTTCAGAAGATGATCAGCGATCTCTATGAGGCATCACTGAGAGTTGGTCTGAAGACGAACCAAGATATGTCATGTCGACGGATGTTAGGCGTGGGGAACAAATAAGCATCGATTGCGAAACAATCGAACAAGTGGAGGAGTACGTTACCTCGACCACTTCGGTTAGTTCGACAAGGCCTACACAAGAAGGTAGAGAAGCGCCTTCAACTGCCTTTAATGTGCGGACTCCCAAGAATCTATCTAGGCACTTGGCGACTATATGCATGTTATTCAAAATTGTTTCTAACTTTTTTACTTTTGAGAATTATGTTTAATAAACTTAGATTTTTTTCAGATTTTAGAAAGTAGAATGAATTAGAAAGTATTGTAATCGTTTGTGAAACATTTAGAAATTGAGATTCAATTAAATAGAGGTCCATCTATTATCAAAGTGGCGACTGTATAAGCGCTAGCATTTCAGTACGTCATTTTTTAAATGAAGTCTGCTTTAGCTTTGCTCTAGAACGCCGCGCCCGTATCTGTCATACAGAAAGGTTCTAAGTGTATTCTCTCAACTATTCATCAGCGATTGCTCCGGGGGAGTTTTTCGAAGCTATTCCGACCTCATCGTTTCGCTATAGGTTCACGCTTACCAGACATAGAGTGCATCCCTTTACTGTAGAGCTTACTAAAGTGCGGACTAAATACGTCTTCAGTATGTCTTTTATCTTCTGCACTGCGAAACTCTGGAATGCACTTCCTCCCTAATTGTTTGCTATCTACACAATATGTATTTGTTTTTTAGAAATATATATATATTATATAAGAAATGCTTGATCCTGAATCATACATTAATATGTACCAGTGCTCTCCACGCACAAAACACGGCGTCGACACGAAGCGGCGGCGACGTGGATTAGCTTCAAATTGATATTTATTACAAACGCTGGTTTCAAACTAATTACAAAATCCCGCGCCTCCGCCTCCGCCTCCGCCACCGCCTCCGCCACCGCCACCACCTCCGCCTCCGCCTCCGCCGCCGCCTCCGTCGCTTTGTTTCCCTCACAGTATAATTTTTTCCTCGAATTTTATCTTGACTCGAGCGCTATTAAATAACAGTCGCGTTTAAAGGAGGATTCTTGGAAATCTCACACGAAAGTGGCGTAATTAACTTTTGCGTTTCTTAATTTTTGCGGTTCATATTTAGTCGGAGAAAAGAAGATACGGTTGAGAGGTCGTCCGAGGCGGTTATGTTTTATTCGCTCTTTTCCCGGCCTCCCTTGATACACTCGTGTAATACAAGCCAACGTACATTACGTAAATATAAGATTGTTCACAATCTCGAAACTGTTCAGTAGAAAACACTCGGTTTTGATTATTTCTTAACTGCAGTAACTAGGCATCACCACTAGATAGCGATGTACTTTAGCCTCAACACTCCAATGTTTTTGAGGATTATTGCACTTTAAATCTGGAGATCGCGGATATTTAAATACCCACGAGTGTCCCTGTGTTCATTTTTAAACCAGCGGAGCGCCATGTGACACGTTCCTGACATACATCCTTTGCTTTCTCCACTGTCATACATCATTTCATACGTGCTAATCGGTTGTGGGTGCTTAAACATTACTTTTTAAGAAGCCACATTAAAGTTAATTCAATTTAATTTTCAAAGAAAAATATTTTAGTGCGATCTATACATGAAAATCGCCATGAGTTAATGGGTCATCCATCACTCACGATTAAATTTAAACGTGCTTTTGTATGAGTAATAGGTACAATGTATAAATAGTGTGTCCATTATTTAAAATAATTGCACTAATAACTTGGTTAAAATAAATATATTCCTTGTTTAATTTAATTTTAAACTAATGCTACTTAGTTGAGTATGAGTCTTACTTATTATTACCTTCTTTAATAATATATGTTTAATATTATACACTTGTAAAAATATATTGATTACTATGTCAACTGGCTAGGATTCAGCGATAATTGGCTCAAGCTCGTTCGTCGTCGTTGGCGTCGTTGGCTCAGTGGTTGCGATATTCGGTATTCGATTACCGAAGTTAAGCCCTACCGAGCGCGGTCAGGTCTTGGATGGCTGACCGCTTCACCATTGACGCTGGCCGTGGTTCGGATTATACTTTAAACTATAGGTCCCTTCCCTCTCCTTACATGGTGGTAGGGTTAAACCCGCTCGGGTTGGTACCACCGCACGAATGAAGATCGGTCGAAGCGGCTATGAAACATAGTTCGTGTTTTCCGTCCAGTTCAGTGTGTACTTAATTTACCAAGGCGTTCAGGCTGACATCACTTGTACCAGAAAACTGGTGCACTAGGTGATGAAGCCTTCCATGTCAGTATCCATAAAAAAACTAGCTGTCACACGCTGCGCCTAAACAATATGTATGTTTTGTTATTGTACATACTACTTGGTGGCTGTTTTAAGAAATAAACAATTATTATTATTACTATATTTGTAATCATAATCGTTTAATCGTCCATTGGTGGACATACGCCTCTCCACTGCTGTTTCGGCACTCGGCAACATGAAGCCATTGTGTGCCCGCTCTTACGTCACAATCCGCCACATATTACATAGTAATAATACAATGTGTCTTCAGTGTCATCGTTCGTGGCCTGTGCGTTGTTGTCGTAGTGTTGACTCGTTGTCTGTTCAGTGGGATCTCGTGGTTCGATCTCAACGAAATTCAGCTTCGCCTAGTATTAAGTACTTACTTACTAAGAAAGTATTAGGCACCGCTTTTCACGTAATTCTTGCCTCGTCCCTAATTATTTTTTTTGTTTTGTGTAGAGATAAAACTCACAGCGGCGTACTTCGTCATTGACAGTCATTATTAATAAAGAACAGAATACGATCCCTTTGCGCTATGTGAAATTCAAAGTGAATTCAAATATAGAATGCGTATCTAGTCTGTACTTGGTGAAACCGTAGTTTGACGAAACCAGCGCGCGTGTCAACAATTCAATATAATAAACTAATGTATTAATTCAATTTTTTTTTTAAAACTATAACCCGACCACTCAATAAAATATTAAAACAAGAAGAATAAATTTTGCACTCTTCGTCTTACGGTTCCAAATAGTTTTTTCTTATTTAAACATTTTATTGAGTTGTTGGATTTTAGTTTTTTTTTAAACCTGCATTATATAATATTTAAATTTGTCTGTTTATTTTTGTGTCAGTAATTGCGTAATAAATATTTATTATAAATATTTATATAAAATATAAGTGTATTTTTAATATTAAAGTAGTCTTTTTAAAACCTTTTTAAAATAAAATAAAATAAACAAAATTTCCTGCTTAGCAGGTTAGGAATATTGGCGGAGGCAATCTCTTGCTGACTGCAAGACCTTTATACACAACAAATAACAGTCGACTCTGCTACAAACATTCGTAGTGTTAGTGTGT
>WYDE02196630.1:0-10567 GCA_009867175.2 Adela reaumurella | reverse complement strand
AATTTACCGGAGTTCTTGCAGCAAAACACCGATTGCTCTGCTTACCCCGATTGTCGGGATTCAGCGTGAGTGATATGAATGTATGTGTAATAAATTTAATCATATTCGTGTCCTATACCATGTATAAAAGGATCGACGGTCGTTTCCCTGTATATACATACGTATTAAATCCACAATGTAGGCAGACTGAACAAAGGGAAGTACCCTGCCATGGCACCAAGTATTGAGTGGCTTGGTCTCACAGCACGATTCACAATGTGTGACATAAGAGGTGAGAGCAAACCATGATGGGATGAAAACTTAAAAAAAATACATACAAGTGTAGTGTATAAAATAACGGCTTGTGAAATTACGATTAAGTGGCGTGATTGTTTAGGTCACTCGAAATAGAATTTTGTGACAAACCAGTAGGACAATTTGATAATAATCTTATTTTCATCTTCACATACGAATGCGCATAAGTACATAATAATGTACGTACATGCATCGATTGAATACACTTTTCTGTTAAGGCGCGTAGGAAAGCCAAAAGTGAATATTTTAAAATGTAGCCCTACATAACTCGACCAGTTTAAGCACTGCAATCTACTGCATAATATAACATAATAATTTTTCGATTCTTTGATCGTAATCTTTTTGTTGTAAAATGTTATATTTTTCTACCTACTGGTCGATATGAATTTTTAAATTCGAACTTGAAGGACTTTCTATGCAAAGTTCTCGGTAAAGAAAAATTCAAAAATCTAAAGTTTGTATAGAAAATGATAACATTTTGCAACAAAAAGATCATGATCGTTTCATGATCGATATGATGATCAAAGAATCGTTTTATATTGTTCTGTAGATTCCAGCTCTTAGACTGGTTTAGTTATTTTGGACTATCTCTTCAAACAGATAAAGGTGGCTTTCCTACGCGCCTTAATATTTGTTGGTTAACTAAACAGATTTTCCGTTTAGAAATAAATTGGGTACATAATGATTTTCCTCTGTATTCTTTCGGGTGAAAGTGAATCTACCTAATTATATTATGGTAAGAAGTTTTTCAGCGGGTTTTGAATAAATAACTAAATTTAGTGAGTCTCGCTAGGCCGGAGCTAGGGCGGGCGGGACGCGGAGGGCGGACCCGCGGAGGGCAGCGCCCATCAGGTGTATTGCCTAAGGTCGGGCCGGCCTATTAACTTAATATTATGTTATCTGCTATCGTCCACAAATTAATTACAAACATTCTACCGTGTGGGGCCGGTACTTAAAAGAATGACCCCACTGCATCTCTTTCTCTGCATGTCGTAAAAGGCGACTAAGGGATAAGGACAAGATGCGATGCCCACCTACTGCGTAGAAGTACCGTGCCAAGTCGAGAGGTGGCGAGCCTGTCGCCCTTTAGCACGGCATATTGTCCTTATCCCTTGGTCGCCTTTTACGACATGCATGGGAAGTGATGCAATGGGGTCATTTTTTTAAGTACCGGCGCCACACGGTAACATAACACCATTTTATATATTTAGTACATTTTTTCATGTTTGGTCGTTATATGGCGATCAAAGTTTGAATATTTTTTTTTTATTCAATTTGCATCAAAATAAGTTCAGTGGATCCGAATTTCATCATTTGTGACACACGAAAACCACGGTGTTTCTAACGTCGTATTTTTAATTAGACGAAGTAAACTGACTTTTGCTGGGTGCCTAATTATAGGAATCCAAGTGTGTAAAATATGTATTAGATGGAAGGATTTCTATAATTAACCCCTTAGTAAGTCACTTAAAGCTCCTATCAGTTTACTTTGTCTGATTAAAAATAGGACTTCAGTAGAAACACTTCGCTATTTTTATTGCCAGAAACTCTTAAAAATGAAATAAACAAACTACTTCTAATATATTAATTCAAATGTTTTATTGTTTAGGTATTTTTCAGACAACTTTTCATAATTTCACGTTCATCTTTCAAAATGCCAGTTTTCAATGAATGAATGAATGTATTCTTACAAATAGGTGAGTTTAATGCCAATACATCTCCTTTTTCGTGGTTATTAATGAAAACGCAAGCTAAATAGATAAAGTATAAATCAGTGAGGAATAAGCTGAGCCTCAGAAATCCTCACCCACGTACGGGCGGCGCGCAGGCGTGGGTGTTCACTTTTTGCGACGCTTCGGGCGTCAAGCGCCGCTCCGCCGCAAATACACGAATCTTTGGGAGGGGAAAGCTCTACAACGAGGCGCGAGTCTTGAAGGATAAAATTAAATATGTCATATGTAGGAATCTCAAACAATTGTGATTATTTTGTATTTATTATTCACGGTTTCCCAAAAACCACTGTTAATATGAAGATTGCGTATAGGTCACAGTCCGAAAAACTTTTGTTCTACAGTAGCCGTAATGTGAGCTATAAAATGGACCTGAACCACGGCCAGCCTCAGAGGTCGGACGGTCACCCATCCATAAACCAACCGCGCCCGGTGTTGCTTATCTTCGACAAGCAGATAGCGTCGCACCACCACACGAAAATTTCGCTTACTGCACATTAACAGAAAAAGTTAATAAATAAATCAACTTTGAATAAAATATTACCTGTCCGACTTGACTTTCTCATGAAATTAAGACAACAGCAAAATCCGGGCTTCAACACTAAAAAGAACAAATGGAGAAAGTTCTCGGAGCTCATGAAAATGAATCCATTTGCAGAGGCAGAGCCTCACGAGGGAAATATTTCTTTGAACCTGACCCTATAGACCTTAGCAAATTGAATATTCATGAGCCGATTTCGACATAATTTCCTGCAAATATGCAAAATGGAGATAGCCGTAAATTTAAATTTGAAATTAATCACTTTCGTCGAGTAGCTACGTCTGGAATTTTTGGCGACAAATTAGCATTTAGAATAAAAATTCTGAAGAATACTCTTTATATTAAAGAAGGAAGGACGAAAGTGTGACTAATTATATGAAAAAGCTTCCGCTTAAAATATTCTGAACCTTTACCAACGATTAGTAGATAATCTATGAATACTTACATCTAATAAAGGAGTAGAAATAGCGAGTGTGTACATTGATTCTATTTTGATTTAATAGTATTATTAGGACTCCCTGTGTGATTTATTTTAAATGAAATAAATATATAAAATAAAAAAAATTAATAGATATACGACCGAAGAAACAATTTGAAAAATTTCTGTCTGTTTGTTTTCGCATGACGTAAAGACTACTGAAAGGATTTAGATCGAGTTTAACGTAGCACGAGGGCCGAGAATTAAAATAAGATACATAGCTTCACGAAAGGACAACAGGTGAATGAGTCGTGAAATAAAATGTGGTACGTCCTAGAATTTTTATATGCAAAAACTTCAGAACGGATTTCAATCGCGTTTTCTATTTTACGTCGCCCTGAGGCGAAAAAGGCGAAATCGAGAATTAAAATAAGGTACGTACCATTACGATAGAGCATCATGGGCTTGAGTAGTTAAAGGAAATGTGCTACGATCCATAAAAAATGATATATAATTATATGCCGGTAATATTGTTACGTGAAAATGTTGTATTATAAAACTAGCTAGCGGCTGCTATTGTTAGATGTCAGTGCCATGTCATATTTTGTCAGACTCCGTTTGACGAACGCCCACCAAGGCATGTGAAGACAGGTAATTCGCGAGAGGTGTGACAAATGTTGGGTTACAAATAACTATCTATTAATACCAAGAAGTAATTTTGGGCAGGCCGAGATGCGTGCAGTTAACCATTTCACGATCCCAGCCAAGACTTAACTCGCAACAAAAATGCACACAGCTCGACCTTCGGCCTCGCTCCAACGTACTTCTAGGTTGGAATTGTGATTTTTTTTTATGGATCATACCTGTTTGGCTACATCATCCTAATGCACCAGTGATGTAAGCCCAGTACACCTTGGTGAGTGAGCTACACTGAACTGGATGGAAAACACGAACTATTTTTCATAGCCGCTTCGACCGACTTCATTCAGTGTGGTAGTACCAACCCTGGTGGGATAAAGCCTACCACGTGTAAGAAGAGGGAAGCGACCTACAGTTTTACGTGGAATCCGAACCACGGCCAGCATGAACGGTCAAGCGGTTACCATACCAATACCTGACCGCGCATTTAATGCCGAATTTTGCACCGCCGAGCCACCGATGCTGACAAAAAATCTTCTGTTTAGTGCACGCAGCTCGGCCTTGGTTTGGAATTGTGAAAGGTTAAACTGTATACAGTTCGGCCTTCTGTCTCCCTCCAGGTTACATTTTGGCGCGAAAAGTGAGATCTATCTAACTCAGTTCGGCTTTCTGTCTCGAATAGGTCCCAACGTACCGAATCAAATGTACGTACACCTACTTGACATTTGAATGGGTATCATTTGATTTATCAGCGAAACCGACACGGATTTCTAATCAGATTTTGTCGGATTTTAGCATTATAAATACCGTCATAGTTTGCATGCATAAAAGTGGAATAGAGCGGCGCATATTTAATCAATTTGAAAATTTACTGCAAATTAAGTCAGTGGAGATGTAAATATTAATATTATGTATTTGAATGCACTTTCTTATTGCAAATAAAATTAATCAATTGTTAATTCGTAAAGTACCTATATATTATATATTGTAGTAAAACAAACGTGGCGATGGCTCCAGTTTAACGCAGGGTCTTTTGTAGAATTTTCTCATAGGTTCGATTAGGTAGTGTTCGATTTACTTGTTTCGTGCACTTCACAAACCTTCTCATCAGCATACATATTACCTACCACCGACAGTGCCCATATCTGCTGCATCTGCCTTCGTCATCACTCCTAGTTGAAGTGAGGATGCGGCCTAACTAGATATTTGAAACTGCTGACTATCCGGCTTGGTGTATTATTAGTTAGGAAATGCTGCCAGGTCCTACCTGCTGCCTTGATGCCCATAATTTAGGTCTCCTTCACATAGTATGCGAGCCCATGGCCTGATCCGAATGTCGTGGCCAAATCGTAGACTTGATTATGTGATCGTATATGGTCGCATTTCATAAAATGGCCAACTATCTTTTAACCACACCATTATGTGGCTTGGTCAGATCAATGAATAGAAAAAGTTTGACGATATGGCCTTTCTCTATTGGCCACATCATGAAATGATCACTCACTACATAATGGGTTTTGTTAAAATAGTTATATGGTCTCCCGTCAGAGGCGTTCACAGCACCACTGTCTATGTGATGTGTTTTGGTAGAATAATTACATTATCTACCGTCAGAGGCGCTCACAGCGCCTTGATAATAATTGCATCGATTTTGAGGTTAGGCTCATACATATTATTTCTGCCTTATCTCCGACGCTGCGGGATGACAGCCCTGTCGCCCTTGCGTAACAAAGTGCAGCTTCGGCTTGCTGGTCGCCTTTTGAATTTGGAAAAAAATTCTACTCATACGGGTTTTTAACGAAAAATTTCTGATATGTATACTACTTATATGAAACAGAAAAATTCATAAAACTTCGAAAAATTATTCAGTTTTATGAATTTTTATTCTTCATATAGTATATTGTATAAGCTACGTGCATGCGCGTTTCATTAGCACAGAAAAATAAAATGAAAAATTTGTTCAAAAAAATACTGATTTATTTTTATTGGATAAGGTCCTCCAAGGATAAGGTCCTCCAAGGATAAGGTCTTTCAAGGATAAGGTATACCTACGTTATACCTAAGTAATTTCCCTTTAAATTTGAAAAAAAAACTCCCCAAGGGTACGAATTTGAAATTTAATAAAAGAAAATTTCAATATTTTTGACCATAAATCAATCAAATTTAGGGTTATTTCTAGGGTTCTTACAATTAATACTAACATTTGAAAAGGTTACATTATAACCTTTCTATATCAGTGGAAAACCCCATTGAATACAATTTTTACATAAATGTGTTAAATCTTCAATTAGAGTGTTGTGTGTAAGTCGCTTCGGGTTGTGTTAGGTTAGTTTTTGGACAGTAGCTTAGAGAGTTTCAGAAAAGCCACTCGTTGCCGCCATCACCGCAGTAGGTAATCTCCAGGGGTTCAGACAGACTAACACACAAAGAATAAATCTTAGCACGCGACAGGGGTGCCGACGTCCTAGTCCTCGCCAGGGTTCAGATTATCAGACTCGTCCTTGTGGTTTTACTGAGAGAGGAGACGTATTTTTTTTCCATGGAGTTGTAAAACGATATCTTCTCGTCAGAAAACATGGTATTGCAAACCCTCTCTCGCCTCATACGTCACAAGTGATCTGCTTTATAGCAAAGCGCGACATCGCCGCTACCCTATCATTTGGGTGAAAAATCGTATTATGAACATCATTTGACACTTATACCTTGTCATATTTAGGATCATAATTTTGACAGATCACGCCTATGAAGTGTGGTATTTTTTCCCCGTTCAATGTGCTACTTATACAATGCCGTACTTCATTGATGGGTACCGCCCACTTATCGTAGTGATTTAACGTTGATTCCAAGTTCTATGAGAATAATAATCGTAAATCGAATACGATTCATTGACGATTATAATTACCCCATCCCTACTGTGAGCTGTCAAAATTATCATCCTAAATTTGACAAGGTATAGAGAATCGCCGCGATAGGCGACGAGCGCTATCACACTTATCGGCCACCACACCTCTCTGTTATGAGAATCGCTGTAGCAATATATTTCTGGTTAAAGCAGAATCAGTGGAAATAGGTGAATACCATTTTGAAAATTATAGTTGGTTTCAATTTCGGATATGTAAAAAGGGTGTCAAATAAGACATGCACTTGAATGTGTTATTTTTTTTTACAAATTTAACTGAATGTTCAAAAACTGAAGCATTAAAACTTAAAACGTAATTAGTTTAACTATAATTATCTCGAGAGAGTGTATTTCATATTTATTTTCAAATTTATTACGGGAACATTTAACAAATTTAATAATTTTTGAAATAAAAATACCACGCGAAGAGGCGCCATGCCAGCTCTAAGGCGGACAGAAAGGTCGTTGTCTAAATTATTAACACGACTTTTGAAGATCCCCACATTACATGTAGGTAGCATGGAACACCCCCACCGCATCACTATGTATACCATATTTTCTCTTGGACACAGGAACGATTTTGAAAAGCGATGCGTGTTTAGAAGTTGGGTGTCAATAACATAAAGGATACGGATCATGATGAGGATGAGGGAAGACAATTCATCGGAGCAACTGGAAGAGCAATTTGAAGACATTTTGAAACCTAACCTTGTAACACCGCAAATATATTCGAAGGAATCGTCTCGGACGGTGGCTCGCCATTTTGAATTCGTTCACTTATCGGCGATTATTAAATTGGCCCTGCGATATCACTGAGAGACGAGAGCACCGCGCTCACTCACACTCGCTGTATGACAGTGGCGTATTAGAGCGGCGTTGCGCCTAGCCCGCCCCACTCTAGTGCAACACTCGCACGCACAGGCTTGACAGCGAGTGTGAGCGAGCGCGGTTATCTCCCCTCTCAACAAATCATAGACAATAGCTATCTGCTGAGCGATTTCGACGACTCTCGCTGGGGAGGTATCACAAAAACGACATCGTCACGACGTGATATTGAGATAGGAGAGGACGACTTTCATGATACTGCCCCAGGCTGTCGCCCTCGCCTCGCCTCCTCGTATCCGCCACCTTTTTCGTGTGTTCGAGTCGAGTTAGGTAGGTAGGTAATAGATATTTAGATAGAAGAAATGTACATACTATGCTTGGCGTTAAGACGTTAGATTTAGCGCCTAGCAATTTCAAAGGAAAAAAATATTTTATCTAATAAATAAATGTTAAATTTAAAAACAAATTAATTGAATTATAGTATCCATGAGCATACGTATATAAATACCCCTACACGCACGTGGGAATGAGCTGTCAGTGCAGAAATGTTTTTTTTTATGATGTAACTATATTGTGTCGCAAATTACCCTTCGCCGCCACTTCTCTCCCCGTGCTCTTCCCACCCCCCTACCCCGCCCTACCCTATAATACCCTACCCCACTCCTTCCCCCGCCCCTATCCTTTCCATACCCCTCCCCTACCCTTCCCCTATCCTTCCCCTACCTCTTCCCGATCCGTAGAAAAACCTTGGTGCGTTGAACTCTTTTGAACCTCCCTCCATACAAATTTTCATCCCCTGTTTAACCCCGTTAGGAGATGAATTTAAAAAAATCGATAATACAGCTGATTTGTATTTATAAACAGAAGCCGACACACCAATTTCCATATCTCTAACTTTAAAAATGACGACATGCACACAAACTTTCATCCCCGATTTAACCCCCCTAGGAGATTCATTATCAAAAATCCTTTTTTAGTGCTCACCTATATATAGTACAAAAGGAGCTCCTGTGCAAAATTTAATGATTTTAGAACCAGTGGTTTAAGCTGTGCGCTGTCTGTGAGTGAATGAGTTTTACAGTTTTATTAAGCAAATACAGATTGAGTGCAATGCTGAATTTAAATCCTTGAAAATATTATGTGTGCATGAAATATTACTGGTGAAATATTATAATGAAATTGGCGTTTTATATGGAAAAAGTAAAACGAAAAAAAATTATGAAATTTTATATTTAATCAATCAAAGTATGTACCATTGCTATCTATGCACTTTCGCCATATTATAGGTAGTTCATTGATTCCTTTTGCTGAAAAAATTGTTGGAGCGAAAGTCAATAAAATCTTTGAAGGCGGTTTTGATTGCCTCAGCGGAATGGATTTTTCTTGCAAGAAGTTATCCAAATTTCGGAACAAAGTGGTAATCTGTTGGAGCAAGGTCCGGGGAATATGGTGGGTGTTGGAGACATTCCAATCGCAGCTCTTCTAATTTAGCGACCGTTTGTTGTGCAGTGTGTGGTCTAGCGTTGTCCTGAAGCACCAGTGGGCTAGAGCAATTGACCAGTCTCGGTTGTTTAACGGCTAACTTTTCCATCATGGTTTGCAATTATTGACAACACAGATATGGCGTAATCGTCTGGCCAGATCTTAAGAAGCTGTAGTTAGTGGATGGCACCAGCACTGGTCCACCAGACACTCACTAGTACCTTTTTCTGAGTTAACTTTCGCTTAGGGCAGGATTTGGCCGGTTCTCCTTGGTGCAACCATTGTGATGAGCGTTTCCGATTATCGTAAAGGATCCATTTTTCATCACCAGTAACGATACGATACAAAATCCCCTCGTTATTGTGACGGATGAGTTATGCAACGCAGCACTCGACTCGTGTTTGTTGGTTTGCTTCAGTCAATTCATGCGGTCCCCATTTTTCGAGCTTTTTCACTTTTCCAATTTCTTTCAAATGAATTAAAATTGTTTTATCACTCACACCGAAGCCCGCCACTAACGTCGTCACTGGCAACTTGGACGTCATTGACACAACATTCCACGGTGATGGCGCCAGGTATCGAGCTAATCCATAAAAAAACCTACACAGAGTTGTTAGCGTGAACACTATAATACTCCGCATATTCAATATCTTCCCGTGTATCTCTCTGAGTAGCTCCTTTGATCTTTAAGCTTTTTTGCGTAAGCTTCTCCAAAATAAGACGAGCTTAATGCGGGTGAAGGCCTATAACTTTTTCATCTAAGAATGGATTATTGGCATCGGTTAAACATATCTGACAAATTTCATTTCAAGATTCTTCGACTACCCGTACTCGATAAATACGCTACATTTCAAAACATACAATTAATGTACAATAAAAAAAAACATATAATTCTCTTTAAGGTGAGGTATAAACAGCCCAACTCACCAGTTAAAAAAAGGGCCTAAGTCAAACAGGTGTTTTGCCATTTTTGGGAAAACTATATAGAAATTTGAAACTCTTAAGAGGGTACATCTTAAAATTAAAACGCCGAGTGTAGGTATTTGCCGTCGCATGCTCTATAGAGGATATTATAGACTCGAGAGGAGTCAATCCTATAGATTTCATTCAAATTCGTTCGGAACTTCTATACGTTGTTGACACTCAACTTCTGAGAACGCATCGCTTTTCCAAATGGTTCCTGTGTCGTACAGCGAAAATATATAACTTTCTTCCGGTGAGTGTATTCCCTACCACCTATAACCTGGGGATCTTCAAAAGGCGTGTTAATAAATTGGACAACAACCTTTTCGTCCGCCCTTTATCTGGCATGGCGTCTCTCTGAGCGTGGTTTCGCGAGGAGTGGTGTTCGTTATGTGTTGGTGGAATCCACTAACTGACTACCCAGACCCAGCGCAGGGAGTTTGTGGATGAGTGCCCACTTGACAGTTGATCCTGACTCTAGTGGTAGTAATTTCCCTGCCATGTAAACTCAGAGCCTTCAAGAGTATAAAGTACATATTTATGTATGTATGCATGCATGTATGTGTATATATCTGTCTATTTAGGTTGACGTATGTGTATGAGTATATAAGTATATATATAGAGTATATGTGTGATATATATAAGTATATATATATCAATGTATATCCATATTTTTATGTATTTTGAATAATTACTTAAATATTTTCAGTTTTTTCTTAGTGTTATTTTTATGTTTTACAATTATAATTATTTTTCCTCATTTGTTCTACTCATAC
>WYDE02196619.1:0-10568 GCA_009867175.2 Adela reaumurella | reverse complement strand
GTGAGAAATGACAGTGACACAGATAGTGAAGTCTATACAAAATCTATGTGCTTCACACTCGCACCTCGACCTCGACAAGTCGAGTGAGTCTACGCCGGTAACAGCGCAGGTAACGGAGTACCTGCCGGCGGCGTCCACGATGGCTGCAGGAGCTACCAACTGGGAAAGAGCTCCGCCGACCGAAACTTCTACGAATGCTGGATGTAGAAGTGCGCTGGCGACGATCAAGTGTAGAGAAATAGATTGAGCCGGGCTACGCCGCTGCTTATATAGCGGCGGCGGCGCGGCGGCGGACGGAAACCGTTAAATACGTGAATGAGAGAACACTATAGAAATTAATTAAATCCAAAAACTACACGATAATGTTCTCAGATAAGCTACATGAGACGAGACGAGGCGCCGGGCGCGGTGCGACCACTCCAAATAAGAAATTCCCCGATTTCACCAGCAAGATTGGGGTTAAATAGTATGTGCTGGGAAAAACATTTATCTATCACAAGCATTAGAGATATATTTTTGTAAAATGTAAGAATATGTAATGTGTGTGTAGGTGTAGGTGTGTGTAAGTAAATTATGTAAGTAGGTGTGTGTAAATATGTGGTAGACATATTGAAATGACAATTAAAACAATTGTTTAATAGTTCGCAAAATTCAAACGAATTACCCAATTATGTGGCAAATTGTTCACGGTGGCCGTACTGGTAACACTGAACGGGCATTCTTTCGATCAATTTGGTATAAGGTATTCTGCAAGGCTGTATTTTGTGGTGCAGCAAAACGTATTTTGTTGTACACGAGTTACCGTGGTGAAATGTTACATCGTGACAATGCTTAAATGGTTTGGACGCATGGAGAGAATGGATGGTGATAAAATGACCAAAGGGACCAATATATGAAGCGAACGTGGAAGGACGGGTCGAACGGGGCCTCCCTCGGCGAACATAAGGACAAGATCGAAGCGCCTGCAACCGACTAGCGTGTATGAAGCGATTTATGACCGTGGAGGAAGCATAGGATCTATGCCAGGAACGTGACACATAGGGCTCTATTGTTTCTGCCTACCCCTGTGGGGAAGCTGGGCGTGGTGGTATGTATTGTATTGTATGTTTGAATACTCCAATACCGACTGAACCCCTTATTTCAGCAGGCAGACTCCTTGCACCGCAAAAGATCTGGCCCTCAAATTACATTTATGATGGCTATTTGTAGCAGTGCAATTTATACAATGTACCCCAGTGAAGGAAAACACCGTTACGAAAACTAAACGCTAACAATACGAATGTGTTGTAGTGTAGTGTATAAAGTTTGACTGCAAGAGATTGCCTCCGGCAATAAGTCCGCCTTCTTCTAAGCAGAAAAGTCTATATTTATTTATTTACATGTTTTATCCTAATTCGAAATATTAGAATTTCTCGGTTAAGCGGTCAAGCCTAATGAGATGTCGGTCGCTGATCGTCGGTGTGTGTGATCGGCGGACTCAATCCGTAATGCCGGCCGGGCACCGGGTCGGGCGAAGCCTTATCCGTGAAGAGTGAAGCTCAAGGAGTTCCTGGTGTTCGTCACTATTTCCGTATATTCCCTTGAGGAGTACTTGGTCGATTCCGTCGTCGATACACCGTAACTCAAAATGAATAATAATTCAGAAATATATTACATCGATATAGCTATACCAATGTGCGTATTTTCTGAATTTGAATTGAATTAAACTGAATTGTATATTGAATTCTCTTCTCCGGAGGGGTAGGCAGAGATAATGGAGCGCCATATGAAACTTTCCTGACATACATTCTTTGTTCCATCCGCTTTCATACATCGCTTCATAAATAAGTGCTCGTCGCGTGTGATATTGTATCTCTATAAATTGTATTGTATTAATCTATATTTATATTTATAATGACCATAAATGAGGTGATAAGATTACCAATGCATGTACGTTGAATCTTTCTTAACAGTGCACGTACCTAGCTACACGCACGGCACATGAATGTTTTAGGTAGGTAAGGTAATTGAGAGGATCACTCACAGTCACACTCAGCGCGGAACGTGGACGCTCGGTAAGAGGCCGGGCCTAATCTACTGTTTTCATTCACTAAATTACTGAATATTACAAAAAACCTACTCTAGTACCCACCCTACAGCACTCTAGTAGCATAGCACCCAGTGGCGCATATATATAATATATGGCAGACCTATCTCGCACCACAGCTAACAAACACATAGAATTACAATACCCCTTCCTTCAACACCGTGGATTTAATAAGCGCGTTTGGTGAATCGATCCAGTTTACACGTAGACTATTAAGACATCGGTCTGGCTAGATATTCTTCACAGTCCGAGGAAGCCTCTGCGGTCTCATTAGAAATTCCTTAAATTACGTCGAGTGAGTGAAGAGATTTCAGCCAATCGTATGCGTTAACGCACTCGAGATCACTCGACACCCTCAGGCTGATTGGTTGAAATCGTGGCGATGTCTCTTCACTCGCTCATGTGATAATAGCACGGTAGACAGCCGTGCTACACTGAACAGACCCCCTGTTCAGTAAGTTCACACGCAAGCGATTAGATAGAGAGGTAGGAACTGTGCGAACAAATTTAACGTGTTTTTCGGTAGAATAACCCCCCTGGACTTGGTACAATGAACGCTCACACCTCGCCACACAACAAATTTCAATTTCCTAAAAGTAGAACTGGCAAGAAATTTCGCTGGAAAACTTTCAATGTATACTTTATCGGTTTTTTTAATATTTCAATTATTTAATAAGCAATCTTTGTTAGAATCTGTTTATTCTATTTCTTACAACAATCAGTTAAACCTAAAACCTACGTACGTACGTTCATATATTTTAAAAGGCATAATCACTAGATTCTATCGAAGAAAGATATCACCTTAGTTGCATAACAGCTTCTAGTGCTGCACTGGTGGTTGGAACTGGCAATCTTGAATTCTTGAAAAGATTCTTATTTAAGAAAAAACATGAAAAGTCACGCGTGTGTTTGTGCTACCACCAATAAACATTCGTGTAGAAACGGTTAGTAAATGGTCCAGAAAAACGAAACGTATTACTGAATACGTTTAATTATCATTTTGCCACCTTTTTTACGCTCTGTGTTGTGTAAATATAACAGGAGGGAAGCACTTAGTCCATTCATTTTAAGATTTCGTCGCGGCAACAAGTCTTGCCTATTTTTCTTGTCATTCGTTTCTCTTACGTTCATCGTGAGCGAAATCTACATCGGTCTCCATCACTATTTAAAATGTGCCTTAGCTGGCAACATTTGTCAACTTGTCAATTTAGTTACTCTAAGTCTATACTCGACTTTGGTAACAATGGTAAATCTAACTTCTCATAACTTTTAGACTAACAGTAAAATATATACCTAATTAAATTGTTTTTGATTATTAACTATTTTACATTTAACATAATTTTACCTTTAACATTACAATTAACACACTTTTGGCGCGAGGTGAAGGTAATTCAAATACAATCAAAATAATAACGTGGAGCGATGCTATCGGTACTGAGCTGGGCGTCAGCGCAGCGGGCGTGCGTGAGGCGCGTTGTGTGGAAGCGAGGGCGGAGGTATCGGCATTCTCGAAAAAATGGGGTTATACACTCACTCGATCAGAGAGTTAGGGCAGTCACTAATTCTTAAAAAAAAATTTAATAATTTTCTTAGGTTTTATACCCGTCCCATATTACATACAGATAATATGGCAGGTTTTAAAATTTCACCCTGTCTGGATGAGCGTTAGTTGTGTAGTTGTTGTTGTTTTTCGTAGTAGTTGTCCATCGTCTGTGCAGAGGGATTTCGCAGTCAGATCTCAACAATTCCCTTTGTATCATTGTACATTGAGTATAATTTTTTAAAATTAGGATAATTTGGACAAATTGATACAAACCGAATTAAGTTCTCTGACAAGGGCTCTTTACACCTGAAATATTACATTATTTTTCATTATGTGCTGTTGGAATATAGAATTATCAAGCTTAAATTAAATAATTGTTAATGAAGCTCTCAAACTGTAGTTTAACACACGGATTACGGATTACAATCCGGATTTTCAAATGGCAGGTCAATAGCCTTTCCCCTGCAGGAACATTTGTCCGCCTTCAAGTCGCACTGGCGCCTCCTCGCGGGTGAATTTGGCTGCACTCGAGGCTCCGACTTCAAGCACAGCCATCCAGATCGGCAGCAATAAAAAAACTTTTGCAAACAGCTTTTCTTAGTGATACCAAGAAAGAATAAGGGACCACAAACCGCTTAAATGTTGTTTATAATGTTTTGGCTTTTTTATTTAGAGAAAATTCGCAGCGCACTCCACCATTAGCGTAGGAACTTTTGTTTATAATGACGAAGTAAAACACAATCGCTAGCCTTTGTCGCCGGATTTCGTCCCCATCCAGGGGGGTCTTTCAGGGGGTTAAGAAAAACGGCATACACTGGGCTACAAATACCCTAGGTGATTCTTACCCAACCTCAGAGGGGTCCAAATACTCTAGGTGATTTTTTACCTTTACCTTAGCGTAATATTGTGGGACAAGTAAAAAAACACAAATGTTAAACGTACACGCAAACAAGTGGGAACGAGTTTTGTCATAAATAAGAGAGTGAGTAATATTGTCTTTACCTGTCAAATTAGAGATTTGTGAACATTTTAAAATATAAAAATTTTGTTTATTTTTTAATTTTAGCTAATCAAAGTACTAGCACAAATTGTCTATACAATTTTGCCATTTTTATGGTAGTTTATTTATCACTTTACTGTATAAGTGTGCTGGACGAGAGCCGCTGAAGTCAGCGAAAGAGTTTTGTACTGCCTCTCGGGTGTTGAATTTTTTCACACTTAAAAAAGAAACTAAAATAAAAAAAAAAAAAAAAATTTAAATCTGTTGGGGTAAGGTCCAGTGAGTACGGTGGGTGACGGAGAGCTTGCAGCTGTAACTCTTATAGATTTTCGATGGTCTGTCGTGAAGGTGAGCTCGCGCGTTGGCTCGGAGAAGCAATGGGAAGAGTGATTGATCTGTCTTGTTTGCTGAATTGCGAGCTTCTCCATCATTGTTTGCAATTCTTGGCAATAGACATCTGCCGCACTGTTGTGCGTGTGTGTGTTGTGTGTGTGTCCGTAAGAAGCTTTTATGTGCAAGTCCGGCACTGGTCCATCAGACTTATCACCATCATCTTCCTATGGGTAATCTTTTTTTTAGCGCACTCTTTAGGTGCTGTACCCGGGTTCACCCAGTGCGACCAACGCTTACAGTTGTCGTATAGGATCCACTTTTCATCACAGGTAACAATTCGATTTAGAATTCCCTCGTTTCTATGCTGATTCAGTAGTGCTATGCGCTCAGAGGACGGAGGACGTTCAAGTGCGGTAACGAGCACTCAGCAAAACAGTAGTGCTATGCATCCTTCGACGAGTAAGTTTCGCTGATGGTCGCTTAGTTCATGTGGCACCCACTTATCCAACTTTTTTATCTTTGCGAATTGACGCATGTGCTTCAATGTTGTTTTGACATTAACTGCAAAGCCCAAAGCAAGCTCAGACGTAGCTTGAGTTGGATCCGCTTCCACTATCGCCTTCAATTCGTCGTTGTCGACAATAGTCACTGGCCGACCGCGAAGCTTGTTCTTCATCTCAAAGTTTCCAGATATAAAACAATTGAACCAATAATGGACCGTGTTTATACAGGTTTGAGCGGCTGCATGGACTTGGGCTTTATGTGCGGGCAGCTCCTACTCCCACACCACTCGCAGCCGCGAGTGACAGTCTAAAAAGATAAAAACTGCTCAAAAGAGTATCCTATTTTTTTGCCATTTATTACTTGGAGATGCATTGAAATGTATATTCCTTGTGCATGCGAACATGACTCTTACGTGCATACCTCTAAGTTTTATATTGGGTCTCCAAATTTCAAATAGAATGAATTTAAAAAGTGATATAAAACCGAATATTGATTGAAAAACCTACGTTTAACACCTAAAACTATTAAGTAGTTCTACATAGAAGTGAATAGAATGTGTCAGGAGGCCATATCATTTTACATTCTTTTAAAAAATGATGCAACAATTTTTTAGGTTTCGATAAATAAAAGCTAAATTCTACATAGTACATTACTTTACTATATTCGCTGTTTCATTACGCTTATTTTGATACCAAATAGTAAGTAAAAACTTACCTTCTTCGCTTATTATAAATTTTTTATCGTATCTCGTTGTTTCGCGGACACCCTATATGGAGGCTTTTGGACTGGTACCGAATCTTTCATAGTAATATCCAGTTCAGCGCAAGTACAAGGTGGGCAAAATTAATAATCCAATTTTGTTTTTGAATAACTTTTTTACTAAATAAAAAAAAAAGATTATGAGTGATGGAAATCTTTATTTGGACCTTTAAATTTTTTTACCGTTAAGTAGAAAAGATGATGTCCGTCAAGTTGCTGCCGCCAGTGTTGAAACACATTTGTGCTCGTTTATCGCATTTTCTGTGACTTTCCGCAAGATTTCTGGTGATAACTGTTCGCATTCCTGTCAAATGTTCTCTTTAAGGGCTTGTTGGCATAAACCCGCGACTTCAAGTAGCCCCAAAGAAAGAAGTCTGGGATGGTTAAATCGGACAATCTTGCTGGCCTTGCCAAATCGCCAAAATGGGAGATCACGCAACCAGGAAACGCTTCCCTCACAATATCCATCGTGGCTCGTGCTGTGTGTGCCGTTGCACGGTCGTGTTGCAACCACATGTTCACCAAGCCCCTCTCATCCAATTCCGGCAGTATGAAATCGTTTATCATGGCCCTGTAGCGTTGGCCAGTAACCGTGCTTATATTTCCGATAGCGTCATCACAAAAATACGGCCCTATCATTCCTCCCGCGTAAACGCCGCATCACACAGTGGCTTTGAGTGGATGTAATGGCTCTTCGTGCATCACACGCGGATTTTCATTGCCCCAGAATCGAAGATTTTGCTTATTGACGTAACCGCTTAAGTGGAAATGCGCCTCTTCGCTCATGATGATTTTCGACACAAAATCGTCCTCTTCATTGTTGAGATTGAGGATGGCTTGACAGTAATTTACACGCGACTGATGGTCAGCAGCCATTTACTGATGCACTTTTTGCACTTTTTACGGGACATGTGTAAGTCTTTTACTAAAATTCGCTGTAGGGTCCGTCTGGTGATGCCCAAGTGCGTGGCCCGTCGTCTGGTTGATGTTTCTTCGTTCTCAGCGACATCGGCAGCCACAGACGCGATATGCTCGGCCGAACGATCAGTCCGGTGGCGGCCACGCCCGCAAGGTCTCCTGTGGTTCCAGTCTGTTCGAGTCGAGTAGCTAAGCGCCGGATTGTTTGCCCAGTTGGCGCGACATGATTAGGAGAGTGACGTCGAAATTCACGCTGCGCTAACACCACCGACCGATTTATTGGTCAAAAAAATCGAAACAATTATTCCACGCTCTTCCAGAGTATAAAGCTCCATTGCTTGTCTGTTTGTATTCTGCAGCTGTCTAGTTCACAAATGTCAAACATGATTGACGTACGACACCATTTGCAAAAATTATAACAACTTCCGATAGGGTGATTAATTTTGCGCCACCTGTTACATTTTCCCCATGTCTTCACTTTTGTAAGCCATGCCATCGTCGTATTTTACTAATATTGAATGAAGAATAGTCTGCTGTAGTGGTGTCACATCGGAAGCGAGCGTATACGTTGGTGTGGTGGTTGGTGAAATCGAAAAAATATGACCTAAATTTGTTGTATCTTTACTAAAATGTGTATGCCTTCCCATCCAATTTTACATGGTCTAGCTAGGGTAACCTTGGGCTTTTTAGCAACCTTTTCAAACACACAATCCTCAAAACGAAGAAGCACATCTAGGTTTTTCATGAAAATATATTCGTCATCATAATCTATTACGCTGCCTGAATATTTAAAAAAATCTGCTCCCAATATGAGATCTTCGGTTAGATTATACACTACACAGCACAAAATTTTACACTTTGATTCACCAAAACCTATTTCTAACTCTGTTTGTCCTAACACTTTTAAATCGTTTCCAGAGGCTGAGGTAAGAGAAAATGATAGATCATTTATACTATCAATACAATGTGCTGGTATGAAAGAGGCATTTATACAAGAAATCACTGCGCCTCCGTCTATAAGAGCAGACACATCATCATTATATTCCTTCAGAAAGGTACTAACATGTAAAAGGCCTGTTTTTGCGGGCGATACCGTCGAGATATTTAGTGGTATCGCCCTCTCCCATTTGGGTAGTCATGCTCCTGTGGTTCGCGTGTGCCAGGTGGGTAGATGTTTGCGGCAGCTGGGATCAGCCGAGGTGGTCGAGGTCTCATGTTGTACCTCGGATCCCCTGTCAAGAAAGGTGTATGAGTAGTATCTGCGAACACAGGTGGAAGTGTCGGATTAACATACGGAGTTTGTGCTGACGCCTCCTGTCGCTCTACCTGTTGGTGCGTGGTCACCGGAGGAGCCAAGCAAAACTCCTCCACGCCTACTTTTGGTGCAAAATGAGCTGTAAGAGCTCTGACTACTTCCTTCAATTTAGACCACAATTTTATGCACTGCGGTACTATGTGGATTTGCAAGGATGGAGAGAAACCATTTATGATATACTTTACCATTTTAGCTTCGTCATTTATACCCGCTTTAGTAGCGTAACCTTTCATCGTGTACATGTAAGCCTCTGGAGGCATTGTACCTTGTTTCGTCGATAATAGAAGTTGTAAATAATCTGTCTCCGACGGAAACTCCTGTTTCATCGCCTCGAAGACCTGTGCAAAATTATAGTCTGTTGGTAATGAGCGGAAAAACTGTAGTGCAGGGCCTATCAGATATAATGGAAGGTAACCCTTTTTTACCTCCTGGTTCCAATTTTGGCTAGCTGCCAAGCGTTCAAACTCGTCCGTGAAGACTAGTATGTCTTCTCCATAATAGCCTGAAAATGCCTTCATTGCTAAAACAGAATTAAAATAATAAAGTGAACGATACCGACAACACCTTTCTTCCGTGAATAGGTTTCCGGGATCTTTGTTGCGCCTCCACCAACTGTAACACTCCTCAGAGAGTGTCACCAAGGGCCGATATAAAAGTGTAGGTATGAAGAGCTCGTGGGTGGCGTAGCTCGTAGAACCTGGTACCGGTAGGAAGTGTGGGAGGTTCCCTAGAAAATAAAACTCACAGATTACGTGGACTATACCGTATAAACCTTTACTCGTAGTCAAAATCTTAATAAACACAAATTATGAACTGTCGTCCATTACCAAATCTAGGAGATTGTTATTATTCCGTAACCTGGATACGCTCTATTCATAAATTCGCGCGCTTTCCGATGTAGGGCTGCAACAGTGTTGCAATATATATATCTTATACCTACCCGGTTTTAGTAATGAAATGACTTTGGATACAACGTATAAACTCGCTTTACAGCTATGTTGAGTTTTCATAATAAAGATCCTCTTAATGAATTATTAATGAATGCCATTGGTATTTATTTTTATTTTTTCAGTAATAAGTAATAACCCTAGAACATTTTAACAAATATGTAAATGCAACGTCAACGTAAATATGGGTGAAATTTTCAGCTATGTTTTACCGCATTCTCTGTACATAGCAAGAAAATTGGAAGAATTCTAATCATGGGAATGATTCAGTATCCACAATTTTAAATGTGCAAGTCACGTTATCTCATTAGAATTAAATGAACACTTACAACACAAATGTGAATTTTTTTTAACATGTAAATATCTACTACTTAATAAAATTTAAAAAGTCATTCATTGACCGGCACTGACCGGCAGACAACGCACGCTTTTTGTTATGACAAACTCCCATACACTTTCATTGCTATTAAACCCCGTAATTATACCATAGGTAACTGCACATCCACATAAAAAAAATGGAAGCCGCACAGAAATTTAAAAAAGCATATGGAAACATTATGTGTCAATCGCTCGCAATACAAAAAATTTCAATTTCTTTGCACATCGAAATAAGAAAATTGAAGCCGCACAAAAATTTAACAAAACTTATTAAAACATTATGTGCCAATAGCTCGCCACACACCAAATTAAAACTTACTAGCACACCGAAGTAAAAACATTTAACACGCTCCAAAATAATAAAAAAAACTTAAGGCGATTTAATATCTTAGGACTTGGACGTCGTCGGTGCGGGAGCGCGGGCAGAACGGGCGGGGAGCAGCTTACGTACGTTACGTACGACATAGTAATCTATGGTACGACGCCGACGTACGCGCAGGAATCCGTGTTTAGGGTTCCGTAATAAAGTAATGAGATTTCATTGTCTGTCTGTGTAGGTTCATTCACTTAGGGGTTTGGTGTTTTCCGAGTACTGCGCGAATCGCGTAATTCGACCATTTTTTCCTCATTAATTAATTAGACTAACTATATATTCAGAATTGTAACATGTTGTCATCTACATACGTAGGTACATATTGTAACACTTCACAGAGAGTGTCACCAAGGGCCGATATAAAAGTGTAGGTATGAAGAGCTCGTGGGTGGCGTAGCTCGTAGAACCTGGT
>WYDE02196608.1:0-10569 GCA_009867175.2 Adela reaumurella | reverse complement strand
GCCTTCGACGGAGACAACTACTATTCTACTTTTCAACAACTTTTCAATGAAACTGCTTTTCTGTGGGAGATAGGAGTCGCCTGCGCCTCACCTCCCCTTCGCCGCGTTCCCTGTTCTGTGAATACAACAATGTCTCAGAAGTAGTTTAGCTTTAAGCCGCACACTAACGCTATTAGTCTATTAAACAATTTTGTTTTTATAAGTAAAGAAATTTTCATAATATGGCGGCTATCCTGGCAATTGCGGCTGACATAACGTTGTTAATCCGGACAACACATTGCCGATGCTGGAGAGATGCAGAAGTCACCCACAGTTAGCCGCGCATTCTGCATTACTAGGTTCCAGGCGTGATTCATAATCTTGCTCCTTGTCGTGACAAAATTTTTTCAGTTTTTATTAATAAGACTTTGCTGAACCATGTATCTTAATTTTACAATGTATCGCCGTCTGTCTGAGCCGTTACTTTCCATTTAATGTGTAAACGAAAAGTTAGTTAATAATATAGAAAGGTAGAAGTCGAGCTCGCGTTTGGTTCTTAATGTGCGAAAGAAAATGAATGATGCTTTCAAATTAGGAAATGGAACCATAATGATTGGGTCTCTGCCCATAAGGCGGGCTGCCTAATATTGACGCATGCATGATTATCGGTAGGTGGTGCTGGAGGTGGCTCACCGTGTGGACCACGAGGGCATGATGGAGGTGGACTCGGTGGTGGAGAAGCTCATCTTCAAGCCGCAGGACATGGTCTCTATCCGCGTCAAGGACGCCGACCTCGAGTACGCTACCCATGATGTCTTCCAGACAGACAACGCCATCTCCAAGTTTAATGGTATGTTCCTTGGTTTTTTTTCAAGGTTCCAAGGAAAAATAGAAAAAAAGGTTATTTATTTTTTATTTATTGTGCATAGTCAACTGCACTCGAATTTGTAATTTTGTAGTCTTATGAAGAAAAGCGGGAAATAAATTCAGCGGGATTTTTTAATCAATGTCATCATGGACACATTGGTCTTACGGATACGGACTTGGTCAGCATAATGTCAACAAATTAATAGCGCGATATCATCATCAAGTGTTGATGAACTTGAAATCATTACAAATAGGAGTAAAAAACGGACAAGAGAGGCAGATGCAGGCAAACTTGTTGTTATGGTTTATGGTTGTTAGGGTATGTGCTTGTTATGTGTCTGATGATATCTAAAACCTTGTCATGACGTACCGTAAAGTGTCCCCTGTCCAGCCTTGTCAAGACAAGGGTGGACAGGGGGACTGCAAACATACAGTGAGAATATGTCTTGCTGTTCCTACCCCTTCTTCATAGCTCCGACATCTTTTATCAGTTTGCTTGCCCCATCTGACCAGATTGCTGGGATCGGGTAGTGTTAACTGGAACGCATTCAAGTAGAATTTCAGGAGTTCCGGGGACCAGTTGTATATGACTGCTCTCCATTTTAAAGCTGTTGGTATGCAAAAATCACCCAGGGTTAACCAATCAGTTTGGACCTCTAGTTCTATTGCATGGAGTGTGTAGGCATGTTCCTCATCTTCATCGATAAAGCTTTTCATTAACTCCTTATCAGTCCTGTGGGTATCAGTGCCGAGAATGCCATGCACAATCGGCGTAATCTGCAATTACACCATAAATTTAAATAAAGCAACTAACGTAAACGGCATGCTGTATCGGTGCACAATGTAAAATTAATTTTACGGGTCCGTTGCCATATGGCATCTGCGTAATTGGAAATACCGCGGTTAGATTTGGTGGGACGGGTCATAGTTGCCGTTTGCGATTGTTACTTTTTCAAGACCAAAAGCCAACCTCCTTAATGCGGCTGTCAACTTATGCGTTGCATTACTTTTTTTTTTCATTTTTTTATAGTACTATTTTTGTAAAGAGTGCCTAAGAGAAGAAAGTGTGCTTGCAGGATCGCGTAGCGCGGAAGAGCGTCAGCTAGAGCCGTGGGACGGGTTCGAAGGCGACGCGGAGATGGCGCCCTCGGTGAACGGCGACGCGCGCCTTGAAAGCGAGTTGGAGCAGCTCGACCACCGCTCCAACGGCTGGGATGCCAACGACATGTTCCGCAAGAACGAGGAGATCTATGGAGTGCACAGCACCTTCGACCACTCCCTCGCCGGCTACACGCTGCCCTTGCAGCGCAAGGACACCCAAGACTACAGGTACAAGATAGGCACACAACGTCTGACGCGGAGGTGTATCCGGACACCTTTCGGTATTCAGGGGCTGCGTGTAACCGTCACATTGTACCCCGGACGGTAGATTGGTGGAAAAGAGATGGATATAATAAAAGAGATGGGTGTGCATTCCACCAGTTGAATGTTCTGCTCCTTTCTACGTACGAAAATGTTAATATTGTACTGTTTGGCTTGGGCTTTCACTTTACTCTGCCGCAATAACCAGTCTGCTTTGAACAGTATACAGAACCTGCAGCCAATATTTACTCCACTTGAGACTAAACTACAGAATATGGATAGGTATAGAGAGGGGAGATTCAGAATGGAACCGTGTGCTAGGCTTCCTGATGAGACCTGACGCATTCATTTTGCGAAGTTTCACATGCTGGAAGTTTCACACTCTTAAATAAATGCATGAATGATAGTTATACTTATGATGTCTGTTGTTGTTTGGCACTCTTCTTGGTCAAAAAATTATAGAGGGGTTAAAAAAAAATTATGGACCAAATTGAAAAAAAATTGTGTTCTACACTACGTAAGGAGTCCCTCGTTTGAATTGTCGCCCGTACTCTCGCGCCACTTCCACTTTCATTTATGAGAACACTTTAGAAGTTATGAAAGTGATAAAAAATTTTGATATTGCTCTCGGACACTTCATTCTTGAGATACTGGCATTTGAATGTTACGAGCATTTAACCTCGCACTGTCGACTGACTGTCAGCTGTCATAATAGTGATCTTAGTAGTGCTATAATGATCCAAAAATGTGTTTGTTTTTGCTGTAGGATATTCAGTTCTCTAGGTATTTATGTGGAATGTCGAAGTTTCAATGTATACTGACTACTGTCAAAATATTACTGATTGCACTCTTATTTATGTTAACATTTTAGGATCTATTTAAGTAATCCCAAAATAACATTATTTTTGTTCTACAAGGCTCTGTTCTCGAGATATTGACATTTTAAAATTTACTGACCGCTGCCAAAATATAATTGCACTCTCATAAATACAATTGGTACATGACTAAAAACTTTTTTTCTGAATAACCAACGGGAACAAGATCTGTGGTTGTATCTGTACTCTGTGAAAAGATTATGTATGTGCCTATTATTCTGTTTGTTTTTGGAGTGCTCGGCTCCAACGGAACGGAAGGGGTTAATGCAATCCATCCCGGGTAATACACACTCATTTCACTTTGAAGTGTCGTCTGATGTACTTTTTCGTACTGTAGAGATGCAGAGGCGAAGGCGGACGAAATAGCTTCCGAGATAGAGCGTGAGCCGACGTTCAAGGCGCGTCTAGAGCTGGAGAACGGGGATGAGGAGGAGCGCTTTGCCGCGGTGCAGCGTCCAGCCGAGGGCACGCCCGGCAAGTACGTCATACCCAACAAGAGGAAGAACACCAACGTGAGTATACTTACTAATCCACCGTCACGTTGACATAAGTACTGATATTGTTTAATTCACTATCCTCTCCCTGACGTCTTGTTTCTTCTTCAAAGAAATCAAACAAGTAGTGGAGTACTTTTACCTCTGCCAAATACTTTGGTTAGATCGACAAGGCATATACTCAAGGAGGTAGAAAGACGCATTCAACTGGATCGAGCTGCATTCTGAAAACTTAAATTCGTCCTAAAGTCTGTACTGTCGCAAAATCTGAAGACCAGGGTGTACACCCGGTCATGACATACAGATGTGATGGTGATATACAAAACGTTGGCTCTAACTTCTGTGACAGCCCAAAAGCTCCACGTCGCCCAAATTCCATACAAACGCAGATTGAAAATCTTTGAACTTACCACTCTGGAGCAAAATAGACAGGGGACATAAAAAAAAATTGCTACACCAGTGATCATCATAGACACAAAGATAACATTATGAGCTGCTAGTTCATAAAGAATATTATAGTAAGTGACAAGGAATATAAAAGTCATATTGTTTGCAGAGTGGTAAACTAGTGAAAACGTCACCGGTGTCTGGCGCAAGCGGCAGCGGCAATGGTGGCAACGCTGGCGGCGGTAGTGTTGGCAGCGGCAGTGGCGGTAGCGGCGGCGGCAGCAGCGTGCCGAGCGGCAGCAACGCCAGCAACGGCGCCACGGCCAAGGCACAGCCAAGCTTCCCCCCCCAGCACCACACACCGCCGGTCAGCTTTTCTCTAAATAGTCAAGCAAACTTTTCAGGAATTTGAAGTAAAAGCTTTGAGTCATTTCAAAATTCCAACTTACTCAATTTATTTGTTAAAAAATTGTACTTTGCAGAAGAAGTCACTGGTGTTTCATGCACTACCACTAAAGTCGTATTTTTAATCAGGCGATTAAACTGACAGTTGCTAATGTCACTTAGCGGTTAATTATAGGAATCCATTCATCAAATACATACATCAACTACATTGATTCCTATAATTAGGCACATAGCAAACGTCAGATTACTTCGTCTAATTAAAAATACGACTTTAGCCAAAAACTGATAAGTCCTAAACAAAAAAAAAGGCTGTTTTATGAAGGAATTAGTGGTGGGTGCTTTAATGATTTTCAGGAGTTTGCACATTTGCACTGCTCTATTGCCAGGAATTGCCTTGATTTTGATTTGCATGATTAATACGTCAGGCGGTGATGCCTGTTGCGAGCGGGCCGGGCGGCAAGAGCTATGCGGCGCAAGCGGGCGGCGGCTACCACCAGCCTCCCTTCCCTCCGCATCAGCACCAGCACGTGCAGCCGTCACAGCCGTGAGTACTCTCTCTACACTACCGTCGTAGGAATAAACACAGTGAGTTAGTGGCATAGACTTAATAGCAGTAACAAGCTCTATCTACCTGTCTAACCAGTTTCTTTCTATGACTTTTAGATCCGCTAATATTTAGGTAACTAAACACAGTAAGTACACAATTTCATATGAAATTATACACTAAAACACAGTTAATAACATTCAATAACTTAAACACGGTAAGTACAAGTTTTACTGTGAACTTTTGTGCAAGCGTCCTACTTTCAATAAACTTCAATGGCTAAACCCCAGCAGTGTTTGCATGTGCAATCTAAAACACACTAAAAATAATAATACTGGTATTTAGACTAGTTTCTTATAAGAAAACATTTCTTTGCATATGACTAACAGTGCCGGTGGGCACACTGAATACTTGGGAGTGCTCTACTCTGTCTAAAAGACAGTATAATAATAAATACATGCAATATTAAATACTTAGAGCTATATCTCACTAGGACGCCAGCTGAGCAACCAGTTGCGCAACTGGCTGCTCTATCTGGTGTCTCCGAGACACCAGAGTCGCGCAACCAAACGAACGACCAACGCGTCCGACATACCGCACTTTCAAAATGGACGTTGAACAGTTAGCACTGATATTGTATTGTATGTGTAAAAGAATGCTGAAAAAAAGAAGAAACAGAAAACATGTTGGGTTCATCCCTTCATTGCTGCACGCCTGACAAGTGTAGTGTTTCTCACACTGTATTGGGATTTAAGAAAATATCCTAATACATTTTTTAACATACGAGAATGTCGATATCGTCATTTGACGAATTATTAAGTCTGCGCAAGAACGACTTAGTAAAACAAGATACTGTCCTGAGTAAATCTATTAGGCGGACGTCCTGTCGGTAGCGCAACTGGTCGCCGAGTGCGACATGCGTGAGTCACGCGCCATACAAAGCTATACATTTAACTGGTTGCGCAACCAACGCGCGACCAGGCGAGTTGCGCCGCCAGACAGATCGTCGCCTGTGTTCCCGGCTGGTTGCGCAACCAAATTGTTGCGGCAACCAAGCCGACACCAGGTCAGATACCCTTGGCCTCTGGATACCTCTGCCCCGGGGCCCGACGGCATGCATATTATATACAAAAAGTGTCCCACAGAATTAAACATATGATGAACATCATGAAAATAATATGGGTAAACAGAGATGTGCCAGATTACCTATGTAAAGGCGTGTTTTTTTCTTCTACCTAAAAAAAAGAAGTTACTGATCCCAAGGATATTAAACACACAGAAAAAAAATATCTGCCGGACTTGGTCGGTACATCCATGTGTTGTTGATACCCAACTTCTGTGAACACATTGTTTTTCGAAACGTCCCTGTGTCATTCTGCGAAAATATGGAATGGTCTTCCAGTGAGTGTGTTCCCTACCACCTACAACCTGGGAATCTTCAATAGGTGCGTAAATTAATTGGACAACCTTTTCGTCCACCTTTTAGCTGGCATGGCGCCTCATTGAGCATGGTTTTGTGACAGGGATGTTATTCTCTGTGTCTGATCCTCTTTTGAAATTTTGGACACAGCCACCCATGCCGGTACAATTGACGACTTACATATTAGTAACACACACATACACACGAACGGCTTCCGAGCGAGTCTCCTCGTAGTGTGGTCTGGGTGGATTTGGGTGGATTTTCGGGGCTATTCATTTCCATTAAAAACGTTTCATTCAAAATATACGTTTGGAATTGGAAGCGTTACTTTGCTTCCGAGCAGATTTATTGTAAAATGAGTTAAAAGCGTGTGGTTGTGGACAGGTGGAACTTCAGTGTGGCGGAGCACCACTTGTCCGGAGGCGAGGGCAGCGCGTGCGCACGCGCCGAGGCGACTCTCTCTGTCTCGCTTGTGCTGCCGGAGGGGGTGGTGGGTGTGAGCAGGGCGGAGCATGTGTTGTGGAAGCACAAGGTGAGTCACGATGTGCGCCGAGGCGGCTATCTCATCTCGCTCGTGCAGCCTGGTCGGGGTGGTGGGTGCCTCCATACAAAACACACCTCAACCTCTAGGTAGGTAAATAAAAATAAAGTAAAATAATATAAAAAAATAATTTTATTTCAGATAACTTAATCCATTTATGATAGAATTTTTGCTTCTATTTAGTTTTATAATATTATTTGTTGACATAATTACCTAAGAAATTTCTTATAATTTTGATGAGGTTCCTAATGAATGTGATACATATAGTTGCTGAGGGTACAGATTTGTCCAGGTACTGAAAAACCTAGTACTAGGTACAATAAAAATCTGAAAATAAATATTTTCTTCATTTTAAAAACAATATATGAATATATATTCAGAATTTGTCACAAAATTGTAGAAATTCAAACGATTTCAGTATGCCGGGAGGAAAGGGTTATCTCTGTTTTATGTAACACACGCATGAGTACTATCTAGCGGCCGTTCGCTAGTCCCAACCTCGATTCTCACCCTTCTCTTCTGTCACTAGGCCCAGATATGTTGGGTGAATCTGATGTGAGACGTGACAGTTTTGACGTTGCAGTTGTCATCACCGGTGGCAGACGTGTGGACGCTGACTGCGGGTAGACTGGAGCGCGTGGACGTGCTGCAGGCCGCCGCCACCGCCGCCGCCGCCGCGGACGCCCCCGTCTCGCTCTACATCGGCGTTCACAATCAGCAGGTGTGCGTTGGCCACTCACGAGTGCATTGGTGTTACTGTATCCCTGTATACTGTATGTAGATGTATAGATTTCGTAAATAATTTACTAATCGTACAGTATGTGGTCCTTCCAACACAATGCACCTAACCATTCGCCGACGCCTAACCGACATCGCATTCAAAGTTCCTGTAAATATTCGAATGGCCGTGGGCGCACCTATATCTCTGCATTAGCAAGGCGCACGCATTACGTTGTGCTTTAATTTTAAAAAAGTAAATGTTTACATCGCGGAGATCTCTCTACATAAAAGCCTCTACATGTACATAAATCAACACAGTCCAGAAACACAACACAGGCAGAACAGCAGAGTCCGCCCTGTTAGAACACGCAGAGTGGAAGAGTGGCATAGGCACTGAACATATCTAGGAAGGCACACGAGGCGACTTCTCCTGCCTCGTGTGCCTTCCTGGAGGTTTAGGGAGCTTCTAATAACACCTCAATAGATATCACCCTTGTAGGAAATAGGCCCAAATATTTTGAGTACATTTGAGTTGACAAAATCTAACTCTTAAAGGAAAGTATATTTAAATTATGTATATTTTTCTTGATTTTTTTTTGTGTGGGTAGCCATTTTGAAGCCATTTTTCTACGTTCTAGCGACTAAGGAAAAATTAAGTATTGTGTTGGTCACTAATTTCGAAATTGAAGTTTAACCCTTTCCCCGCCACAACTCCAACAACAGCAAGTGCACCGTGCTCCTGCAGTAGCCTGCTATAGCAGGGAAGTCGGCTGCAGCCTCGTCATGAGTGCATGCGCAAGTCTATCCGGCGGGAGAGGTCACCAACAAAATATTCACCAAACGCAAGAAAGTTCAGCTGACCTCGTATTTTCTAACACCTAACTTTCAAATTGTCTACTCCACCGCAAGTGAGTTTTATCTGTGTAGTCATGATTGTAAAAACCACTCATTTTTGTGTGCGGGATGCCATGTAGTGGACTGCGAAGAAACGTAATTGCACAAAATGAATTTAATTCAAACAACCCTCTAACGATTTTGCTTTTCATCATCGTCTTCTTCTTCTGGGAATAGGCATAAAATTTAAAACTAAAATCAGTTTTATATTCTTCTTTAATTGACAGATGTACGTACAAGAAGGCGCCTCCTACAACCGTCAGCCGGCGACAGCGGTGGCCGCGCGCACGTACCGGCCGCGATCCATAAGAGCGCGGCTGCCGTCGCCGCAGACCAACACTGCGCTGCAGCAGGTGACGGATCCGGAGCACGCCTTCGCGCTGGCAACACTGTACGGGGGAGCCATCACACAGAATATAGGTGCTGTGAGGAAACCCTTCATTAATCAGTACTAGTTCAGCTCTATCAGCTTTCTACTCGGAGCAGGCTGGGACTGCATACCCATTCAGTAGACATTCCATCTACAAGGACACCGCTCCGAAAGAACTTATACATTCCAGGCAACAAACAGTGGAACAAACTCTTTTCCGTGCTGAAGTATTTCCCCTAGGGTACAATTTATGTCCTTTAAAAGTTGTGTTAAATAGCACTTGTCCGGTCGCCATTGCATTCGTCACCCCCTCAGAATTAGCCGAATGTCTATAGGTGTCGCTAGGTGCATAAAATTGATTTTCTATGGACTCTGAGTGTGTAGTATTTTGGCAAGTGTGCGGTCCTCGCGCCGAGTTCGATTTCAAATAACTTTATTATTTTGTGACCAATTTCAATGAAATAAATATGTCTTTATTCTCCATAAAGTTACCTTTCGATTTGTATACAACGCTGCATGAACGTATTGTCACAAACTGCTAAAAATAAATTAAGCAGATTTTAATCTGCCGCCTGAGGCCATTAACCTTTTCCACGCCACGCATGTACTCATGGTGAGGTTGCAGCCGACATTCACTGCTATAGCAGGCTACTGCAGGAGCACGGTGCATTTGCTGTTGTTGGAGCTGCGGTGGGGAAAGGGTTACATTCATAGCATAGAAAGGTGGAGTGACGAATATGGCATAGACACATCAGGAAGAATCCGATAAACTGAAGCAAAGCTGCCAAGGGAAGGGCGCAACATGATCGCTAACTATAGTACCAGGCACGTCATACTCCAGGAGTTTGATTAGTAGGATGCGTATGTGACACTGCTGTTCACATCAGGCAGTGGTCGGATGAACCTAGATGAGCGGTTACCTAGACCACCAGTGAGACTGGTCATCAATAGAAGGTCCAGCTTACGGCGCGTTCCCTGTTCTGTTGGGAACCCGAGTAGATTGGTGACCAACTGAGACAGGTTATGCGCAAGGGCGCTTGTACAAGCCTACCCACAAAGTCGGTGTTATAATTATTATAAGACATTGTCTCACCCAGCCACACAGCTTGGTACTCGTAAAAATCCCACAGGAAGACCAGTTCCTAGGGAGGATGCTTTGATTTAGCATCATCGCTGCTCGGTCAAGGTACTCCAAAATAATTTTAATTTCCCCATCCCCGTGATGCGATCTGTATTGTATACCCATGCATATATATACAGGAGAGTCTTTCCCCAGATCAATGTGGTCTCACAATATGTACACTTTAGGTTCTTCAAAGCGTTGGCACCAAATATCCGAATTGACTAACAGTCATACCCCGGCTTTGGATTGAAAGGATTCTTCCAGAGTGTAGCCGAGGTAGTGCAATACGATGTATCGGCTGGTCTCGATATCTGCTTCTCTCATCATGTCCGGCCGACTAGATTATGAAAATTGGTGAAAGGCGTTTAGGTTTATCTGCAACTCCGTGACGTTTGCGAGACACATAACATATGTTTTATCAGCGTCGTTGGCTCAGTGTTGCGATGTTCAGTATTTGATTACCGAAGTTAAGCAATGCTAGGCGTGGTCAGGACTTGGATGGGTGACCGCTTGACCGTACACGCTGGTCGTGGTTCGGATTCCACGTTAAACTGTAGGTCCCTTCCCTCTCCTTACATGGTGGTAGGG
>WYDE02196597.1:0-10571 GCA_009867175.2 Adela reaumurella | reverse complement strand
TTCGAATTGAATTATTTTATAATGCAAATCAGGGTAAAAACCAATAGACAAATAGCGAACTAGTCGTATTGCGAAATAGGCGATGTGAGATATATACCAAACGCTTATTTGAAGTGACATTTAGGCATAACGCGCTTTAGGCACACTGCGTTTTAGGCGTACAGAGAGCAAAGGGCTCGTTGTTCGTAGTCGTCGTTGTTCGTCTGGGCAGCGGGAGCTACAGTTCTGATCGTCCCATCAAATCGCCTAAACTGTTATTTATATATTTTTTGGGGGTTTTTATGAAGGGAAAATTCGCGTCAGACTTTCCCTGCTGCACTGTTGACTTTGCATTAGCGTACTGTTTCAGTCCGGCCACGGCGGGACAAGAACGAAACGAACGAAGCATAAAGCACGATCGCGCGCGCGACTGTCGAATCTAATATTCCGTACTTTGGTGATACCGTAGTTTAGGCACCGTAGTTTGATGTCTATAAAGTAAAGGCGGCACTCACCAAAAGTTTCCGATAGCTGAACGTCACTTTCCATTCCACTTGTTTTGAAGTTGCTTAAAAATAGCGACGATTTCGTGTTGTGTATACAAACTATTATTCGGTACATATTCTGACACTTTGGCAAGTTTTTATTGACTCTCTATCTCGCTCGAGAATAAGAATAAAAGATGAATGCTCCACCCACACCCACACCCACACCCACCACGCTGTCCGAAACGCCATATACACTTTTTAGGATTCCCTTTTTAGAAACAAAATTCAACGCCTTGCTTATTTCCATAGCGGCATTTTGGGAATTGTATGAACATCGTCGTCCTCCCTAAATACTTAACCGATAAATTTTCAATCAATCAAATCCGAGACTATTTACCTTTAGAATAGCTATTTCAATGAAATGCTTTCCTAAATTTACATTCATAGTTGAAACGGCTACGAATTAAATATTTAAGGGGTGAATAAGACCTGACTTCTTTCACCTCAAGAAGGCGCATAAATGATTAATTACACAACTTTTAAGAAGTATAATGAAAATTAATTGAATTAAAGTTCTCGGTGGGTGATCTGAGATTATTCATGTCAATCTGTGCATTCAAAATGAGTTAGAATTTAGAAGGAATACGAAAATCGTAACATTTTGGAAATTCTAGCGTAATAGGAATGGCACAAACTGACATACACATTATCTCATATTTTAGTTGGATCGCCTACCAAGATATTTAATTGAATGAATTTTCATTATTCTTCTTGTAAGTTGTGTTATTATTTTTTTCGCGCCTTATTGAGATTAAAGAAGTCAGGTCTTATCCGCCCCTTAAGAATAATTTTCCCCACTTCAGTATAGCCATAGATTACTATATTGGTATAGCCGGACCAAAAGAAATGGGAAGTGCTGACACCCCAGTCCTAAGTATTGCGGGTTGCGGAGTAGCCTAGTTGGCGAGCGCGCGCCTCTTACTCGAGAGGTCGCACAATTTTGCCGGATTTTAAAATCTCGGTGATATTTGTGTGCAAAATTACAATGCACCCCGGTGAAGTAAAACACCATGAGGAAACCTATACACTAACAATACGAATGTGTTGTAGTGTATAAAGGTTGGCTGAAAGAGTTTGCCTCCGGCAATAAGTCCGCCTTCTGCTAAGCGGAAAGTCTATATTTTTTTTAAGTATTAAGGACACTTAGGCTCGCTGAAATCTCAAACAAGAAGTGTGAATTTATCAACGATGTATTCTTTAATAATCTTTTTCAAGATTTTCCGTAAAAATTGTATAGGGCTGACCTTACAGTATGATGTACTCTTATCTACAAACGAGCATGTATCGTTCAGCGATCTCTTGCGGTGAACACTTTAGACTCGTCTCATAACGTTTCCCGCAATTTCAGGCATTTTCCTACGCGCGCTCGCGAGCTCTTGCTCTTTCGGGATCATAGATGGCGCATTGAGGTTTTCAGTGGGGAAATTCGCTCACAGGAAAATTTTATATTTTTACCCTTAACTTAAGAGTTAAGTGCGAGTATTAGTATATGTGCTAAGTACATAAATTAGGAACAACAAAGGAAAAGATGTGATTCTGTTCATACAACTGGACAACTTTTTTATTTAAAAATTTGGTTTTTATTCTCCATAGAGTTATTTATTACAAACCCTTTATTAATACAAGATTTAGTCATGAAAAGTTACAGAATAACTAAAAAAAAAAAAAAAAAATAAAAAAAAAAATTTACAAAAAACATAATAAAATAAAATTAGTTACAAGTAAAAATAGTCTCCCGTCTTGGTAACAACCGGCATGGTACCCACGATGCTGTTTGTTCCAACGACGCACGGAAGCAGCGTTCCCTCGCTGAAATGCCGATCTTTTGCCCGAAGAAGCTAGAGGCTATGAAATTATTAAAATGTACCCAAAATAAATACCTACCTAAATGGTATTTATAAAATGGAGTTGAGTAGGTACTTATCTTACACAAAATCACATCCATAGGTCATAGATAAATTAATTACATGCCAGTTAAAAACTTTATCACCTCAAATGAAACGTACCTACCGTTTACAATACTTATTATAAGTATGTGTGTAAGTGTGTCAGATTGGCCGAGCGGGCAAGAGCACGCCTCTCAAGCGGGAGGTGCGGGTTCGATCCCCACTATGAGCACAATATTTATTACTTTAGCATTTGTGCTATAGCGGCTGCTGACACTCCGGTGAAAGAAAACAGCGTGAGGAAAACAATTTCCAAGCCGGTTGATCACCGTGGAAGTGTATGACTTAATCCTCTAATGTCATATAAATGAGAGAGGTCTGTACCCAACACTGGGGCGAATGAAATGGCTGCAAAAGAAGAAGAAAGATTATAAGTATGTGCGGTACAATGTACAGCATGCAATGGTCGTCTAGCCGGCCGAAATGTTATTCGTATCCTACGAAAGAGCCTAATGTGCGTGGTCTCCGTCGGGCTACTCCTATGAATGCGACAATCTGGCGCGTGCCATAATATGCCGCGCTGGCCTCAATCTCTCTTTTAATTACCTAGTTTTCCTATACAAAAAGTATTGCGAATAAAATCTCTTCGCCAGTATAAAATTCTCTTGCAGACTCATCCACAGAGAAAGGCGTAAGTAAATAAGCTTTAATAATAGTTTAATGTCTTCTCGTAGTAAACATGTTTGTACTCGAATAAGTTCCATACATTATTTTGCACGTGTTTACTAGGATGCATACTTTTTATTATACCTACCTACTTATGAAGGCTCAAATGTTGGTATAACTGAAAATAATAATGGAGCTGATTGAAAATTTTGTACTTTCCGTATAAGGAATTAACTTAGTTCGACATTTCGGCACGTCCACGAAAAATGGATGAAGACTACTCATCCGACGGGTGTATGGATGGTAGAAAGGAGAAGCGGGATTCAGGCCGTGTTGCAAGTACGCGCGACCTTGATGGAACAGCTTGTAGCATACACAGAGTGAGTCCACCTCTCTCCGATGGCGAAGTGTGTGTAAGCTTTAAATTAAATACATGTCACTCACGCTGAATCCCGACAATGAGGGTAAGCAGAGCAATCGTTGTTATGCTGCAAGAAATCGGGCAAATTACATCACAACACCGACTACCACATTTCGCAAGGTAGTCGGACAAGATATCAAGCAGCATGTAAGGCACGAAGACCCACCTAATGCATGACTTGGTAGAAGTACCGTGCCAAGGTGAGAGGTGGAGAGCATATCGCCCTTTAAAACGGCATCTGATCCTTATTATCCCTTAGTGACCTTTTATGACATTTTACGTGTGATGATGATGCCAAGTTAAATCTGTGTGAATTCCTTTGAAGGTGATTATTTTTATACTTTACTTCCCAATCCTGCTAGTTTAAAGCGAATAAAAAAATGTGTTATGTTGTGGACATCAGACATTACCATGCCACAAGAAATTTATTATTTCCTATAGATCTTTTCTGTCAGATTGGCCGAGCGGGCAAGAGCACGCCTCTCAAGCTGGAGGTGCAAGTTCGATACCCACTGGACTGGGAGCACAAAATTCGTGCTAAATGGTCGCTGACACTCCGGTGAAGGAAATCATCGTGAGGAAACCGTGGAAGTGTATGATTAAAATCCTCTGATATCATGTAAATGAGAGAGGCCTGTACCCAGCAGTGGGGCGAACAAAATGGCTGCAATAAGAAAAAAGAAAACACATATATTTTCTTTGACTTTTTACCTCACGACTACGCTTCCCTTCACCAGATCACTTCGTGTTTCATATCCTCCAATCAAGAGTACTTCTTACCTACCTACTTCGTTACCTTGAAACTGTCAACTCAATTTTCATAATCCATCATTCAAAGGTTGAATGGTTTTTGTATTATATTCTTTATTCTTTCGTGCTTGTCCTTTTCGCGAACGAACCAACGAACCAAAGTAAACGAACGCACTACTTCGGAAGGATGGCGATGAAAAATAATGTGAAAATATGGAACGGTCCTCCAGTGATTGTGTTCCCTGCTACCATCAACCCTGCCATCTGGGGATCTTCAAAGGGCGTTCAAATTGGAGAACGACCTTTTCGTCCGCCTCTAGCTGGCATGGCGCCTCTCTGAGCGTGGTTTCGTGAGGAGTGGTGTTATTGATGGTTTCTGATTTTCTTTTAAAATTGTAAAAAAATATTATGATATATGCATACATAATATATAATCTAAAATTAGGCTGCATCTGAATTCGCAAATTGTTTTCAAGGACGTTGAAAGCATTAAAGCTTTAACACAATTATTTCAGAGTGAGTGCACTCAAATTGATTAATACTGGCAGATGTAAGTTTTGAGCACTTGAGGAATACGTTGCTGCCAAGAACGCGCGAACAGGAATGTTGCCATAGCCGCTGCCCCCTCGCGAGAGAAACAAAAATAAAGAGGATTAAAATAAGAGAAAACACCGACGCATTCGAAATGACAAGAATATCGTAATATTAGCCAAGATTCACTCACGAAATAAAACGTGAACTGTGTTATTCGCGAGGAGCCAACAAACCTCTCTAGCCTTGTATTCGGAATATCGCTGATTGGAGAGTGGGCGACTGCCCGCCAGGCGGACTGACGAAATCAATAGTTGAAAGAGAACCAGGCATATTTACAGGGGTCAAATAAAGAAGAAGGGAAAATAACTGAAATAACAAAACTTCAAGAGCATTAGAGTACTTAATTGTCAAAAATGTAATATAGTAATAATGTTCATAGAACGCCTGCTGCATTTCCCCGTCCCCGCCTCCGCTGGACGGCAAGGCAACTAACCTTGCAACCCCTCGACCATTGCGTTGCGGGACACCAGTTACGTCGACTTAAGCCGCCTTAGTTAGTTCGCCATCGTTAAATTTTTAATCGCGAAATAATAAGTAACCAGAAAAACTTGAAGCATAAAAAATACAGTGAATAGAGAAGGTTACATTATAAATTATTTATCGAACAGAATTTTTGAAAATCTTCTAGAAACACAGAAGAAAATTGCAAAAATTTCTTTAGAAAAAAATCTTTCATTCGCAAGATCTCAGAACATTTGAGTGACAACTATCATATTTTTTGCAATCATTTAAAAGATATTTTAACGAATTAAATCTTTATCTTGTAGTTTTAACTTAGAGCATTTGCTGGAAAACTGGAAGAAAGTATCAAAACGCGCGACCGCCGCGCACGATAGCCTTGTTTTTATAGGTCAGTGAGCGCGACATGGTGGCATTTGGTGGCTACGGGCCCTTAAAGATTCCCGAGCGTCTCGACCGCAGAGGGCACTAAATCGTAAAGATAATTTCGGCACACTAGCATAATACCTAGGTATAATGAATAAAGGTTTAAGCTGTGTGCGTACGTTTCGTTTTATAAATAAGTAATAGTAAAAGTGGGACAAAAAAAAACAAATTTGTTTTTAAATTTAATGATTCGTATATTTTGCTGTACTTAATGTATGAAGAAAGTACCTACAACATATGTAGGTATATATTCATAATGAGGGCGTTAATACCTATCTAACGATACCCCACTCGATTTATTTGAAAAATAACCAATTAGATACCAACTACATTACAATGGTTATCTTTTTCGGCACATCTACATAATATTTGTAATACACCAGATTTTTTTAAATTAGTAAACAGTGCGTCTCAAAATTGTGTGTCGTGCAGACAGACAGACACCGAGCGATTCCATTAAGGTCCCTTCTTGCTATTTTTGATACGGGACCTTAAAAAGAAAAACGTAAGGTTAAATATTCATTTCAACGAAAAATTATAAGGAAAGTCCGTTGCGATTTTTCTCTCCACACTAAACCGAAAAAAAATTATAAACATGAAACTCTCTGAAAGCATTCCCTTCTTTCTTACTATCACTAGGTGAAGCTGTGTGCAAAATTTCGTTGAGATCGTACAGCAAGATGCCTTTTCACAAACGAACGCACCATACATTACGAACAACAACTACGCACATGCAGGTTGTGACTTTAAGGCCCGCCCATACATTATATGGGATAGGACTGGTCAAAAATAAAAAATCTGGTCGCGATGAGTACGCGTGAGGTGAACTCGAGCCGATTATGGGTGATCCAAACAGAAGTATTGATCTAATGATCATCGGTTATTTCTATAATAAACAAAAATAAAAACAAATATATATGGTAGCGAGCTTACAGCCTCACTACCTACAGGTAAAAAGATCGTTGGCGTCGTTTTATCAGCGTCAACGGCTCAGTGGTTGCGATATTCGGTATCGATTACCGAAGTTAAGCACTTCCGAGCGCGGTCAGGTATTGGATGAGTCACCGCTTGACCGTTGACGCTGGTCACACACCGTCTTGGTAGAAACAGTGGGGGACTGTGCCCCTCCTTATTCTACTGTTTCACGGTGGTGCAAGGAGTTTATGCTGGGCAGAACATCCACTGAAGAGGAGGATCCCGAAGGACGACCGTCCACGTTCCACACCGGCGAAAATTTGAAAAAGTCGAAGAGATAGTTTTAGCTGGCGGAAGAGTGACGGTCAGACATTTAACTGAGGTCACACGGATTCAAACGGCTGTGTCCAGAGGATTCTCAGCGACGAACTTCACTTGAACAAGTGTCCGTCCGCACGTTGTTTACCCAGAATGTTAACCGCCGAACAAAGGAAGAAACTAGTGACCGTTCAAGAGCAAATCTTGAATATTACCAGGCTAATCCGATTTGTGACAATGGATGAGACCTGGATCCATAATTTTGATCCTGAGACGAAACAACAATCGAGGACTTGGAAACGACCGTCCTCACCTACACCTGAGAAATTCAAAGATGCATGCTCCGCATTAAAGGATATGGCGTCCGTTTTTTTTTGGGATATTGTGGGAATAGCTATGGTCGATTACTTGGAAAAAAGGAACCACTATTACAGGCACTTACTACGCTGACCAAATAAGGAGATTGCGGGAAGCTATCAAGGAAAAAAGGCGAAGCAAACTGCGAGCTAGAGTGCTGTTCACCAGGACAACGCACCCGCACATAAGCATTTAGACAGGAGATGGACCAAGTGTGTATTGATTTATTAGGAGACTACTTTGAAATTACTTTAATTACTTTTGGATCACTCCTCGTATAAAGGGCGCTAAGCCTTCGGTTAGACATCTTTCTATATCTGATACCTTGGAGGGTACTAACTCCTCCAAGTCTGATACGGAACAGCGTTTTATTTAGTGTTTTTTTTAAATTTCTCCATGAATTTTGAGAGTAGGTAGGTATTTAAAAAAAATTAATAAAAGAAAATTTAGCTTAATTGCACAAGATTCGTAGAGCAAAAGTTGTTGAGATCCATGTGGGGATTCAGCAATTTACGGGTAGTAGTACCTCTTCACTTAAATTACATGTATATATCCATTTAGCTACCCTAAAATTTGGGTTATCTTATCTATACCTATAATAAAACGTAAAGGCAAAAAAAAATACATTGAATACATTGGGAAAAAACACCAGGGCGACTTAAAATGAGTATATGAATATGTTATCTACAACAGTTTTTAAAATTTTTGTTAGTTTGTTTGATGTAGTGTCAGAATATATATATATATACATCACGGAAAAAAAAAACAAGATCCACGCGGACGAAGTCGCGGGCAACAGCAAGTGGTACATAAATTATAAAAAAAAATCAGACGAAGAATGTCTTCAGGTCGAATCTGGATAGTACTAATAACACTTATTTTGGAATTTACTTCCATGGTGTAAATAGCGAATTGTACGCGCCAGACTAACGCTCAGGCGTAGCCCGGTGGCGTGCACGGGCATTCGAATCTGCGAACACATTTGATCAGCCAGGTGCACTCATACCATGTTTGAAGGACCCCAGGTTGTACGTTGACGGTAGGAAACAATGTGGAAGAGAGTGAATAGCATCGTGCACATGTTCTTTAATTGTATTGACTTACTATAGGTATTTATTACAAGCAATGTGACCGCAAGGGCCATACATATGCTGTGCCTACGCCCGGCCCTTTCCATTATCTTTTATGTTTTTCTTTTCCGTTATATGTAATTAGTTTTAATAAGTGTATTATGTTTCAATGGAAATATTAATGTTATTGGTGCGTTTGTGTCATCTATTTGAATGTAGCGGCTGGACGTTGGCTACTGGTTCCGCTACGGATGCACTCGTCCGTGTTTGCGCACGGCACCGCGCGTGACGTCACGCGGACGCCGCGTCGTCGCTCGCCGGCCGCCGCGCCGCCCGCGCGGTGTCCGGTTACGCCGCACCCCACCATCCCGCCCGCCCAAAGCTCCGCCGCTACGCCGCCCGCCTCCGCTGCGCCGCGCCGCCCGCCCAAACGAACGCGTTTTCACTTTTACCGGACGACGAACGAAACGGCGAACTGCACTTCCGTTGGATAGGTCTAGCTGGCGGCATTCTCTTTATTGTAGGATGTTTTATGAGGAAATAAGTTCAAACAAATCTAATAATGTGATTACATAAATGTATTACGAGAATTTATGTGAATATCCACATCAAAAATTTTAATATGTTTATTTTAAATAATAATTTAGAATTTGATTTATGTAGACCCTCCGTTACACTTATTTTAAACTTACTTTGATCTTATTTATTAATAGCAGCGCCCACGGCTCGACCGCCCGGGCGGCAACTTATCACTACTATGTCCCCTGAAAGAATACCGTCATAGTACACAGCCTATAACCATCTTCAGGTGTGACGGATAATGTCAGCGAAAACATATTAATTTAATTTAATTGCTTTAATAATAATAATAAATAATAATAAATTTCTCTTTATTGAGGCACTTGTCCCATATTACATTACATACATGAAAATACATTATTGTAAAATGTACCAATAATTACTAATTATATTCAAAATTAATTATTACTCAATATTAAATCATAATAAAATCACAATAATAATTTGCGTTAAGTTAACGCTATAACGATTAAGGAAGTTAAGTTTTTGAGTAACGGAAGAACGAGTAACGAAGTTAAGTTTTTAATTAACGATGCCCACCTATGGTAGCTAGCTATGTTGGAAAAGTGACTCTACCAAGCCTCTATCTACCCATGGCATGGTCAAGCTAGAATTCTCGGCAGAGAATTTGAATTGAAAGAATTTTATTTTTTGTTCTTAAAATGAATGTTATTAATTATTTAAGTTTTATTTCCGCGCCTTCGAGATATGAAACAAATCGGGTCTTAACCCGCCCTTAAACATAAAAAGAATATAGGTATAATTTTTTTGGTAATATAGGTATAGGTATAAGTTTGTCACCTCGACTGAGGCGGATGGGAGAGACATTTTGCGCACAAAAACAGCCACAATTTATTTAATAATATCATAGTAACAAATTACATTTATAAATACTTAAAAATGTAATTAAATTAATAAGAAAAATAATACCTACCTATAAAATGTAATAGCTCCATGCCAGCCTAAGCGACTGAAGCGAAAGAAATTGCGAAAAAAACACGTCGCGGCAGAATTGACTCCATTTGAGACTTTTCGTCGCACTGGCGCGCACCCTCATTCAAATACAAGGGACGCTTTCTGGCGACAAAACATAGCGAAATTTTTAAACGCAGTGCGCGCGCTACGTTATCTAATCTAATATCAATTACTATCCAATTAAACAGTTTGGCGGGAGGGTGATTTACTGCGGGTAGGGGTAGGGGCTTGGAACAGGTAGAGGTAAGAGTAGGGGAAGGGGTTAGGTGTATAGGTAGGTGTAGGGTAGGGTAGGGGTAGGCGGAGTCAGGGGTTGGCGGCGAAGGGTGAAAACGCATCACCCTTCGTCACGCTACATTCAGAATCTACGCCCTGGGCATGGGTTCTGAACGGGTTATATATAACCCAACTAGCATATTGGCGATAAGAAAAGAGATAAAAGAACTGAACAACAGTTCTTGTTAGCACTAGGGGTTCAATAACGGCGCTAAAATTGGCGATATAGCACGCTATATCTCACTTGTATCCTCGAAAGAGGACCAAAAAAAAAAGATTTTACCGCTTAAGGTTTTTTAGAACCTCTACAACAGCACCACTTACGGATTAAAGTAATATAAAACCAATATAT
>WYDE02196596.1:0-16560 GCA_009867175.2 Adela reaumurella | reverse complement strand
ATACAGATTGAACAAACAAGGTGAGGACATTCCACCCTGTCTCACGCCGCATTTCAATCTGTAGCTGGCTGATTCCGGCCCTGTCCATTTAACCGCATCACTCTGACCCTGGCACCAGTACTGTAAGAGGGCAAGTACGTCTCTTGTTACATTACTATTGTCTAACTTATTCCATAAATTAATATTGTAGTCTACTCTATCGAATGCCTTACTCAAGTCTAAAAAGCAGACATACACGCAGGTTTTTCGGTCTGTATAAAAGTGTACAGTGTGTTTAAGAGCCATTATGGCCATGTCTGTGCCTACACAAGGTTGAAAACCAAACTGTGCTTCGTTAATACATATATTTTCTTCTATGAATTGATATAACAACCTTTCCAGAACTTTACTGGCAAGCGATTTAGGCCTATAATTGGAAAGTTTGGTTAAATCATATAATTTAAGATTAGCGCAACCCACCTTCCCTTCGCCCCATTTCCTGTACTTTTTTGAGCCCTAGAAATTTCAGAATGTAAACTTATAAGTTTTGATCCTAATAATAGACATCCTCGTTGATTTCACCAGCGCGTAATTTTCCTAACGAAAACATTATTTCATTATACTGAATAATAGCTCCCCTCACTAGGACTTCCAGATGGAATTTCAGAATAATTTTCCAATTTCATCAGCGCAGAATATTACTTGTTTATCTTGGAAAACATCTAGTTTCAATTTTAAAAACAAGTTTCATTGTTGCCAATTACGAAAGGAAAACGAACACTACTGATGAAGATAATTTAAATGTATTTATTTCGATTATCAAATTAATGCTAGCTTTTAATGATTAACTTTAAAAACATTACATGCACCGCAACATTAATTTAGGAAACCAAAGAAAAATATTTATAACATTTTTCAATTTAAGCCGAAAATATAAAAAACGAAACAAACAAGAGAGTCCTTTAATCTTGTTTTAGTAGAGACGAATTTTTTAAATGTTTGTACATTGACGGACTGTTTATGATATCACGAGGTCTGCAGCAGGGCTGTGTAATGTCGCCATGGATTTTCAATGCATACATGGATATTTGTTTGTCCAGCCTGAAAGAGAGCTTTGGTAAAAGGTCCGCTATATGCTGATGATGCGATATATGATCTGACGATATATATTTTAGTATTGCGTGCAACGCAAGAGGTCTGAAAATACGTAAATGAAAGTAAGACCAAAGTTATGGTGTTTGAGAAAGATGATGAAGTCACTGACTGCAGCGTATAAGGATAGATGACGAAAAGCGAAACAAGTAAATGAGTTTGTGTACATGGTAAGTGTGATCACGAGGGACGGAAAGCAAAACCCTGCTCCCTACACTTATTCACAGCACGAGTCATCATTATTGCAGAAGCTACACGAAAGTAGAATAACGCAGTTGAAATACAGTTGTTGAGGAGAATATGCATTTTAGAGAGACTGTATGAAAATAAATTGTAAGATAAAGAAATAATTGAAAGAAAGTGTAGTGACAATAGTAAAAACATACGTTATGCTTAGATGGTTTAGACGCATGAAGAGAATGGTGAGATAATATATTAAGCTAATGTGAATGGAATGGTTGAATGAAGCCGCCCTAGGGTAACACACCAGGATCACATAGGTAAAACTCGAGTGTACCTGCTATTATCGGCGCGCGAGCACATGCGACCTGAGAAAGTGACAGTTGAACCTTATTGCAATGTTAATAAGGTTCTGAGCTAGTACAACAACCCTTAATTGAAATTGTCTGCATCGGAGCATGTGCTCCAGACCCAGACCCACATATCCACAGATCCTGCTGGGACCCATACCTGTGTACATAGAAAAACCTTTTCAGGAAAAGACAAACTCGCGGCACCCGTAACTGGCGCGCATGTATGACGATGTATTAAGCAAGCGAATATACGTTAAAGCTTGTAGCCGGAGACCATGATCAAATTCTGGCCAGGTTGAATAATGCTTCTAGTTTTATGAATATTTATCTTTCTTCAAGTATACATTTCAGATAGGTATACCGACGTCAGGTTAAGCAAGAAAAAAAAATACAAAGCAACAATTTAAGCAACGCCACGTATTATTTAGGTTTTCGCAGTGTTTTCCTTCAACAGAGTTTTGTTTCAGAACACATATTACAATATAAAATGCAAAAAATCTTGAGCCTCGCTCGACCACACCAACGCCGAAAGTTTCGAAACAAGACACAACAATGAAGACGAAACTACGCGCCGCCGCCGTTTGTGAAAGTGTTATTTCAAGAATTAAATTTTCGCGAAATTTAAATACCGCGCCTCAATTTCTTTATTTCAAGTAAAGGTGGAACTTTAGAAGTTTCCCAAAAACATTTTAGCGCTTAACAAAACCAAAGTTTCTCTCCCGATTTCTGGGAACCCTTCGTATTTCACAAGCCTTTTAATAAAGATTAACTCGTTCAAAATAGTAATTTATATAAAATCCTTCCTTACATTGTCAGTCTATATCTCGTATACATTGTCAGTCTCGGTAGCTCAGTGGTGCGATGGCAACACCTCGATAGTGATTTATCAATGGATAGCCGTCTGACCGTTGATGCTGGCCGTGGTTCGGATTCCACGTATATCATTAATACGTATACGGATTGCCGTAAGTGCATTCTCCCACCTTACCATAGGTGGAAGAGTTTAAGTTTTAGTCAGGACTTGTTTTACGGCACTGAATGTCGGTCGAAGCGGCAATGAAAATAGTCCGTGTTTTCCGTCTAGCCTAGCGGGTCTATTCTGGTTATTCCGTACTTATGTTTTCAGGGCTGAGAGCGCTTTCTGTTCTCGCTCTGGCACGGCTGTTACAGAGAGAGAACAGAAGTGCTCTCAGCGCTGAAAACATACGTACGGAATCCGCAGAATTTAGGTTCACTTCTGTGCAACCGGCTCGATTAGGTGGGAACGTTGACATGGCACCTACGAGTAATTAATCAACTCATATTAGACAGACATCACACGCCATCCATGTAAGATTCCGAAAAGAGAAAAATCGCCAAAGACTTTATTACTGACGTGGCGGAACAAGAACGGAAAGTAGCGCCACCAAAGTTATTGGATAAAATAAAGTTAACGTTTTTACATTAAAGCGGTTTACGGGCTGGAGTGGCATGGCTACATTTTTTCCCAGTGGCTTCTTACGCGTTGACTCTAATGCAGGCGAAGTCGCGGGAAAAGCTAATAAATTATAAAGGTTCACTCACATATTAGTGAAGATGGATAAGATATCGTGTTACAAAGTCTCCACACAATCGCCTTACTCTTCTTTTGAAAGTACCAGGCGCACATGAGTAAGGAAAAGGCACTAGTAAATGCTCCAATAATATGGTGCGACGTTCCATTGATACCGATCGCCGATCGTAACGTTTCCAATTGCTTAGAGCAAAACGCCTATCGACAATGTACGTACACGTACACACGTGTATTTTCAAACCTTTACTGTTGAAAGAAACTGAATTCCGAAGTTCCATTTACTCTGTGGTCGGCGTCAATACGACAGAAAGAGATCTCGAATTTGTCTCTATTTCCGTTGTAAAGCTTTCAGAAGATAGCACTGTATTGTACGTCCAGCCTATACACGCTTATGTCCGATGCGGTAACGACGATATGTCCCGGATGTGACGTCACGACACGGGTGATGGACGATCCAGTCGCTTGATAGAGGGGGATTAGTTTTTCGTTTGTTATTTTTTCAAGAGTGTCCCATATATTTACAAGTAAATTAATATTTATTCTCCTTCCCTCTCATAGTTGGAATAGATTTGGTGATGCCATGGTAACAACGTGTGAAAACCTATCAACACGAAACGTGTTGTTGTGCTAACGATCACACGTTGGTAACTGCTTATGTGTATGACAAAATACTTCTCGTAACAATTAAAGATGCCTGACCGCCGCTGTGGAAATGTTGCATCGGTCAAACGAAGAAGAGCATCAGGACATGGATCACAGAGCATGAACGAGAGGTCAAGAGTAGAGATATCGCAAATCAGTTCATTCCGAACATGCCCAATAGGGACCAGATAACGGAATAAAAATGTAATGAACAATTTATGAGACGCGACTACGGAACTAATATTTTGTAGTCGGGGTCTGTCTTTTCCGGCTTTCTATCGTTTCGTAGTTGGATCGCATAATTTTTAAATTTAATTTTTATTTAATTATTTTTAGTTCGAAACATTAAGTGTGATATATTTTTGAAAACGTCTTTTCAAGCTCTTTACAATAATATCCTACCATATGCTAGGTAGTGGGGTTAAAAAAAATTAGTTTGACAATATGGCGTCAAATGTCCCGCACTATTTAATTAAAACAAATATTTATACCCTATTCTACTCCCAGAATTAAGGGGAATCCAACGACACCTAATTTTTTCAAATCGGTTCAGGCAATTTAGGCTCTAGGTGGCAGGCAACACAGGTATACTCCTCTCATACATAGATGAATACATACATCTTTATGTGCTATGTGCTTTCTTTCATTCTTATCATGCGTTACCCTTACTACATACCAATTCTTACAATCCTAATCACCCAAAGGTTGGCTGTAAGAAATTGCTGTATAAATAGTAATAAGTTTGAAACACTGAGACTTACTAGTTTACAGTATTAATTATTGAAAAATATGAAATACAGTGAGGAAACCTATACACTAACAGTACGAATGTGTAGTAGTGTATAAAGTTTGACTGGAAGAGATTGCCTCCGGCAATAAGTCCACCTTCTGCTAAGCAGAAAAGTCTATATTATTTATTTATGAATATTCCAGTGATGTGAAGTATTTATTATTGCCAATTAAATTACCTTTCCATTCATATATAGTAATCTAAGATAATTTACAAAAATCATAGGTAAAAATTGGTTCAAATTTCATAGGACCTTGAAAAACACGCCCCACGTAGCAGCCCACCACGACCGACCTTAGAAAACGAATAGACGGTGATCACTGTCGGCCGGGAGTCAAGCGGTTAAGTTCTACCTAAATGCATTCCAAATTATTTCTTTTGTCTGTGTGAAGCCTACATAGATGTTCAACCATTAGAATTTTTTTTACTTATGCTGTTGATTTTTCTAAAAAATAGAGAAAAAAATGACTCATAATCGAGCAAGGGCTATAATTCTTCTCTATTCCTGTGGTTTGCTATCGTGGATTCAGAATTTTTCACACTACATTCCTGGACATCCTCACCAAGCTTGGTCACCCAAAAAATCCAATCGAAAGTGTTAGTGCACTCGACGCTGCTCTGTAGATTTGGGTGTGATTTTTGGAAGAATGAGCTTGGTGAGTTACGCCTGTCCACCCACACGCCACTTGCATATATGTTGCTTTATCTTTGTTCTTTGAGAGGAGTGAGAGTTTGTGCTTATGATTTTATGGTGAGAGTTAGGGCACAATCTCAATCTACATCTCCCTTTCTATTTTCACCTATGCCACACTTTCTGTTATTGTTATCTCTCTTTCGTCTTTAATATCTGCAACGTAAAATATTAGACAATATTCAGTACCTTACATACAACCGAATATGAATATTTAAAACTGAGTATTCGGAATTATTACTATCATGTTGATTAGTATAAGTAAATTTTAATATTTCAGGTGGAGGAGGAAACCGTCTACGGACATAATAAGACACAGACAGAGAACATGAAATGGCTGCGCATCAAAGATATTTATCCTAAACTTTTAAAAGAAGGAGACTACGATATCGGCGGCACCTACCACGCAGACGTCGCCGACTACTGGTTCTTGTTCAGCACCGACCATTTTGGTGACAACTTCATGCTCCACTTGTTCGTCGGCAATCGACACGAAAGCTCATTTACCGTCCAGCTCAGTAACACGAGTGAGATAGTGCATTTGCCTTTGAAGAGAAGTCAACCTGTCGCTCGTTCTCACCTGCCTCTCTCGCACAAGTCCTACGAATTTAAGAAAGCCCCCGACAATGCTTACAATTTTGTAAAGTCTTTCTCGTTTAGTTATTTAGACGTCGAGCAACTAAAGGACCGAGAACTTCTGATTTCTGTAAGAGTTCTACCTATGATTTCTCATGGAATTGATCGTAGTATCGTTCAGAACGTGAAATTAAATCACGACTTGGGGGTGCTTCTCAAGGATCCCATTCATTCTGATTTTACGATGGAGTCATCGGACGGACACCAGTTTGCCGTGCACCGCGTGGTGTTGGCGGCGCACAGCGAGGTGTTTAAGGCGATGCTCAAGGAGGAAACTGCTGAAAGTCAGAACAACAAGGTGACACTACACTTCTCCAAGGATGACCTCGAGTGCCTGTTGCAGTTCATCTACACGGGCAGCGTCGCCGAAATGGCCGCCCGCGACTGCCGTCCTCTCCTCATGTTGGCCGACCAGTACAACCTGCCCGGTCTCTCCAAGTTGGCTCAGAACGCTTTGCGTCGACAGCTCAACACTGATAATGCCATAGAAATGGCCGTCCTTGGCGACATGTACAATTCTGATTTATTGAAAACTGCAGCTTTTAAATATCTCAAGCAGAACCCGGAAGTGCTGCAGAGTGAAAGCTGGAAACAATTGAGGGATCCACGCATGATTAAAAATATCTTTGAGTTTATTTATAGTCATCAGTGAAAATTTAGATACTCACAAATCTGTGCTGTGATGGAGCGAGTTCCCATAGAAAGAAAGACCTTTTTTTAAACCTTTTCTTTCTTTTTTAAGCCTTCCACACTTTTTTTACCCTTTATACCTTTAAAAAGGTTTTACCTTCCGAACGTTTTGTTTGTAACCTCCGTCGGATGAAGGGACGGAGTCCATCCCTTATTTGAACATCATTGATTTTTTTGCTCTTTTTACCCGACTGAAACAAAGGTGGTATATAAAAAAAAATTCTTTGGATCCTTTTTGTCCTCCGACGTTGTTTTTTTATTAGCGAAACACAGAGGGTGAATTGTTGTGCCGACGACGCCCAAGAAATTGGTTACAACAGGTATGTGATTTCGAATGGAGGCTGCAAATGCCGTGCCAGCCTTATAGGTGCCTTTTCATGCTTCTGTTGAAGGATCCCGATTTGTATGCTGCAGGAAACACATCGGAAGGAAGTTCATTCCAGAGTTTTACAGTGTGGAAGACAAAAGAAATGCTGGAGCTATTGCATTAGGTAGCGGTAAAGAGATGTATTCTCTTGTCTGCTACACGTGGACCTACGGTAAAACGGTGGTTCAGAATCACTGTAATACTCTGAGGAGCCTCAGAACATTCGCCATTGAAAAGCCAAAAGAACACCGTGAACCACATTCTCTACAGAGCTGCAATGGTTCTAGTTTAAAGGACACCTCGTAGTCGTTGACATGGCGAACTGTATGTTTTTGCGAGCAATACTCCATGCGTGCCCTCAGACTAAATTTTTATTTTTTTTTTTATGGAAACGACTCGGTTTGGCAACATCACCTACAACGTCCGTGATGTCAGCCCATTACACCGGGTGAAATAGGTGCCATGCCAGTGCTGACGAAGTAAAAGTTTTTATTTGCATTTGAGAATTATAATTAAATTTTGGATGGGAATTAAATGCACATAGAAAAAGACTAATTAAACAAAAGAACAACAAAATTTCATAAAGAAACAGACAGAACGCACATATGGTCAATTAATTGGACACGGAAATGTCGGATTGCACATATGGTAAATATGACTATTGCGGTCGACGAATAATCGCTTTGTTTTCATGAGTTGGCAGTCTTACTAGCACGCAGAAAACGACGGACTAATAATCACTTTGTTTTTGTAAGAACTACTTGTACTAAAAATTATAATATTTCAGTTTAAATATATTATGTGGTTCACAAAAAACAATAACCCTCGGTTCATTTATAAAAGATGGCCCACAGATGATCTACAAAATGATAAATTTTACTTTGCTTCCGTCCCGAAAGAGTCGTATAGAGAGGGTGTGTGTAAATGATGATTTTGTTTACGCGCGCATACACACAAACTGGGCTATGTGGAATTGTCCATCCACATGTGAAAAATATTTATTTTCATGTTCACAGTGCCATTGTTTAAATCATCTTTTTATTAGTGCATTTAAATACTCCCCTTAAATTTATACTTTTTACTTACCCATTTAGATTTAAGTAAAGGCTGTGGACACGCGCCCGTCCAGATTTGTGAGGGGCGACTATGGGAGGAAATTTTCCATGAAAGTTTGTTTTATATTGCCTTATTTTGGGGTTGCAGAGTAGCCTAGTTAGTTAGCGTACGCCTCTTACACGAGAGGTCGTGTGTTCGTTGTATGAGCACAATTTTTCCGGATTTTAAAATATCTGTTAAAATTTATGTGCAAAATTACAATGCACCCAGGTGAAAGAAAACACCGTAACGAAACCTATACACTAACTCACTAACATACGAATGTGTTGTAGTGTATAATACAACAATAAGTCCGCCTTCTGCTAAGCCAAAAAGTCTATATTTATTTATGTGGTTTAAAAAAGAAATTACCCTCGGTTAATTAAACTATTCTATTAGTTTCCATGTCGACGGGCTGAGCATGTCGAAGTTTGATGGAAAATTTCCTCCCTTTAGACGCCCTCTAGGCAGGAAAGTAGCCACAGCTTTAAAGAAATGTTATTTTGTCATGTAATTTTAAAGGATTTTGTATAAAAATATTGTAATTTATTAAAGATAAAATTGTGTACCTATTATTGTACTTCATTAACCAGTTGAATCGCCGCATTTAAAAAAGTGCTCCAGCCCTCGAGTTCCAGACTTTTTGGCGAGCCGCGGCTTTGAGCGCCGGCCTTGACATAAACTCAAATATCTCGTAAACCAATCAAGTCACATCAGTAAAATTTTTTGTTCAGTAAAAGATGAAATTATCTACAAATCAGTATCAAAACGGCACAAAGATTAAAACTTAGCAGAAAAAATATCCAAACAAAAAAAACATAAAAATAAAAAAAATATATTCTAATGCTCAACCATACCTGTACAATAATTATACTCATAAATAAATGTACTTTTAGAAATTATAAAGTTTGATATATGTTTTCTTAACAGAAATTGGCGAAATCCGAAGTTGGGTGACGCGGGCGATTACGCAGAAAAAAAACCACAAAGATTCAAAATTCACCCATGCCCGGGCCCCACCTTACCATATACAAGTTTATATTCAATGGAAAGGTAATTTCATCAGCTATCGATATGTCACTGTCACTCCTATAGGAAATGTCAATTGAAACAGCAATAAAACAAACAAACTGAATGCAGGGGGCGCGCGTCCATTACGAGAGTCAACGGGTTAAATACATTTTCAGATATTGACATTCCTCCCATCCTTTGACGTTTTTTTATTTTTTTTATTGAAACTGACACGGAGGGCTACATCACCTAATGCACCACTTTTCTGGTACCAGTGACATGAGCCTAAACACCTTGGTGAAATATGTAGGTAGGTCCATATCAGCGCTTCCCTCAATTCCAGCAGGCTACACTGAACTTGACGGAAAACACGAACTATGATCCATAGCTGCTTCGACCGACCTTCATCCAGTGCGGTGGTACCAACCCGGGCAGTTTTAACCCTACCACATGTAAGGAGAGGGAAGGGACCTACAGTTTAACATGGAATCCGAACCACGACCAGCATCAAGCGGTCACCCATCCAAGACCTGACGCACTCGGCAGTGCTTAACTTCGGTTATCAAATAGCGAATATTGCAACCACTGAGCCAACGACGCCGACGATCGTCTGGGTTTCTTAGCTTCTCATCTCTCTTATCTTTTGTATTAACCTCTTCCATGCCACATACACGTACGTATACACTACAAGGCTTGCTGCTAATGCTCACTGATATAGCACTCTAGTACAACAGCACTGTGAATTAGAGGCATACAATACTGGGGCTGGGGAAGGGTTAATTGTGCAACTCAAAAGACAGGCGAAACGACGAAGGCGGAGTTCGAGAATGTATTTAACCGAGCACGAGAAGTATGCTAAATCAGGTTCATAATAGAAAAATGTATACCTACTTCTATCCATCTGATACGTACAAAAATAGTAAATAGTGGATTAAATATAATCCACAAAATTCTAATTTGGAATGCCATCTTTACTGAATCGGATATAATTCTACACATATTTTTTGTATGTCCCCATGTTTAGTAAAAAAGGAATGTGGAAATAAATAGGAAGCATTGTTTAGTTGCCTACTGAGTTAAAAATGTGCCTATAGAATAATGAAACAAAATATTTCAATAATAAAAAAATTTATTATTAATAAATAACAGAAGGAATAAATACAGAACTTTCACTTTCAAAATAATAACGGGCGCTTCACATAGTAATTTAATGAATATATTTTTTTGCAAATTTGCCACCGGTACGTACAATACTAGTACGCACAATCATCGCACACGCGCTGTTTGTCTTTTCACGAATGTAACTTGATCTCTTGCGTCCTAATATGCGAGCAAGATTCTAATGAAACTGCCCCTGCTGGGGCCGCCGCGCAAATGAAATCATTTTGGAATGTTACTGGGCGTCTTGGTCTCTGGCAAAATGAAACAACAAACAGTGTCAGTGGCATTGGAAAGCAGAAGCGCGAGTAATCACAACTTTAAATGCTTTTATTCATTTATATTAAAGTTTTCAAGAGCAATATTAAATACACGATACAAACAAAGATGCCCATTTCAAATATGCACAAAATTATAAAATAAAAAATCTTGACAGCAGCAATGGGAATTTTTATTTGTGGTTTTATTTATTACTTAAATCTCCAAAGTACCTTTAATTCAAATAACAAACCTTCATTAGTCATTCATTAATCTCCGACTTCAACAAATGAATATTAATTTTTTGAATCCAGGTACAATAAAATTCATCAAGCGTTAGTGCACTGAGCGATTAATTTGGCAATCGTACACACTTGTATTTTCAGACCTTTACACTGGAAAGAGACAAGTTCCGAATTCCCTTTTACTCCAAGGTCGGCGTCAGTGTGAACAGAAAGAGACCTCGAATTTGTCTCTATTTCCGGTGTAAAGCTTTCAGACGATAGCACTGTACGTACACACGACAGGTCTCATTTCTGACGTCCGAGGAACCTTGTCAAATTTAAACTTGCGTGCACACAATTTTAAATAATTAATTTTGACATGGTTGCTCAGATGTCACATATGATACTTGTCACCGTACATATTATATTGTAGATGACTTCAGTATTTTTTTAATTATTGGAATCACACGTGTTTTTGCAAAAGGCTAACAGTACATTGACACGGACAGAAGCCGGAGTGAAGAAATGAGTACATAAATATAAGAGTGCAATGATACTAATCTGGCCTTTGTATTCTTTTGTACTTGTGCATAACTTGAGTTGTTCCCGTCAATAAGCAACTTTAGAAATTGAATTAAAAAATTAAAGCCTGTTTTTTCTTTTAGCGCTGACCATCAGCGCTCTACAGAAAATATATAGCGCGCATTTGATTTTATCAAGGCGCAGACGACGAATAAGCGTCATTTTATAAGGCAACGCTGACCGTCAGCATGACAGGAAAACCAGACTAAGAGTAAGAAAAATGAAATGTTAATTTACTATGCCAACATAAAATTCATTGATGGATTGATTATTGGAAAAATAATCAGCATTAAAATTTACAGCTTTTTATACAATAAGTACAGTTGACAAACTTTTCATTCGACAATAGACAATTTCACCCTTTTTTTTGTTTTTCAATTAAAAACAAATCTCCAAAAATTAAATTTTGGTGCAAGTTTTATTGCTCTGCAATACGAATTTGCAAAAATTAGAGCAATTTAAAGCAAAGTAATTTATGACACTGGCAAAAACGGGTAGCTACACAAACGGGCTCGACCCCATCACATTTTTACCAGTGACTCGCGGCACGGTGACGTCACTTCTTGGCTAACGGTAGGCGTGCGTTTTAGGTATATTAATTTTACCTGAAACTTTGATTGCAAATACTCTGCAAGTTCTAGGTATTTTACGACGACTCAAAGTTTTATTTATGTAAAAATACTGCCAACGTAATCTGCTTAGTCATGAACATAAATAAATTTGAGTGAAATAGTCTATGAATGCGTAGTTATAGTAAGCTAATCGGGCCAGACTAGTCTTATTGCACCGTAAAGTGTGGAAACACATAGCTAAGGACAGGCGTAACAGGCGTGGGAATTTAAAAAAAATACTTCATAATGTTGGTCAAGTTTTTATTAGTGACGATAGCTTATTACATCAGATCGGCCAATAAAATGGTGAAGTGTTGCGAAGAAGGACATTTAGCGTAAGAAAAACTAGTTTTTATTAACTTTAAAGTTTCTTGAGTGAATGTCGAAGTATATTTCAGAACAGAATGAAACTAATCATCGTAAAATTTATATGCATAATACAAAAATTTAAAACTGCACTGTTCCATTCTGAAATAACCCTTCATGAAGAGAGTGAGAGCACTCGTCCACGATGCCGATCCTCGCCAGCGTGCGACGGCACAGTTTAGACGCGTATACAAAGTTATGATCTTTCATAGGCTTGCTATTATATTTTTCATAGCCGAATAAACCATGTCGACGCCAGTTGGACTGGACATTGATAATAAATTTCATCTGTCCTTATATTCTGGAACATTTATTATTAAAATCAAGTATCAGTTCCGTCATTACTATTAAATCTTGAAAGATTAAAAAAAAAATATCTGCATAATCTGATGAAGGCTTTGTAAGAATTATCTTTTATTTCCGATTTAAAGGTACATAATATGTCGTAGTATTATGTAGTATTCGAACGTTGTAACATAGACACCCTTCTTTTGCACGCAATCGGGTGAAAAACAATGCATCGTGCTGTTTATAAAACCAGTAATAAAAATATTTAGCAATTCTATAATGGGAAATGGTACATATCCATGAAACTACAAACTCTCTTCATGTAACTGATACCACCATCGCTGTGAAACAGGCGCCCGTTCCATTAACTCCACCTTTACGAGTAGAGACACAATTCAACGTGATGTTTCACAGCGATAATACTTGCTTACAAAGTAATTTTCCTAGTAAATACAATTATATTAGTAGACATCGAGCTACCTGCAAACACTACACCGCTCTTTTGACAGCATTCGGTGAACACTTTCCATTGGTGGTCCGCTAGGTTTCCATATTAATTTTGATATATTCGCTAAATTTGGGGTGTGAGAGAAACCTGTATTTTAAAGGTTCGTTCTTAAATGCTCACAGCTAAATAAAATAAAATAGAGCAGAAAAGTCTATATTTACGTATAAGTCTATAGGCTTGTTTGTTTGAGGCAAACGTGAACCTCGGTGCGTGAAGGTCACTCTTTTTTCGCGCTATTGTGATGAAATTTTAAAAGTACACATTTGGAACAACACTGAATCATATTGTGAAAACAGCCACAAAATAAAACATTTTTTTTAAGTTATATGCACGGCGTTAAGTTATCGGTTAGCGGATTTTTAACTGACCTATGGGGGTGATTCTGTATCTGATACTTTTTAAATTGGAAGCATTTTTTTTAAATATATTTTGGGAGTATGTATGTAGGTATTTAAAAATTGTATGAAGGAAAACAATTTTTTTTTGGTCAGTTGCAAAAGTCGTAGAACAAAAGTTGTTCAGTGCACATGAAGTACAGAATCACCCCCTTTCGGGCAGAAGTACCTACTTACTTAAGATCCTGTATAAGCAAACAAATATATGGATGGACACACATTTTCAAACATAAACTTTGTGTCTAGTTTTGTTAATGTAAAGAATTTTGCCAGAAATCCTACTTCCTGATATATAATTTAGTAGAGATGGAATACAATGATATTTTTGGACACACTGGACATTCTTTCTCGACAGATTGGAACCAAACTTGGCCCAAATATTCTTAGGGAACGTAACCATACCCTGTGACTGATTTAGGGGGGACGGGGCGGAGAGGTTTCCCAAAATACTACACTGGGTCACAGGGAGGGGGGTGTATTCATCCTGTCACGTGGTATTTCAAAATATAGTATGAAAAGACAAAACACGCAGCGGGCAGTCTGAGGCACTAAATTCTGGCGAATTTTTCCTAAGAACTCTTGAATTACAAGCGCTTACCAAAAGTGCCCTTATTCGGCCTTATGTTTCCTAATATTTCCATTAAGTATGTGCATAAGCAAGATCGGCCTATAAACATTAAAATAGCAGCAGTTCAAATTCGAAAATATATATAACAAAATTTACTTCTTTACATCAAGCAGGCGCCACGTTAAAAATTATTGGCCTCCACGTGCACAAGAAAATCTGCAACCTCATCTCGTATTTTTGACTATTTCTCTATATTTTACTGTGGCAACCCATAGTTTTATTGTGTTCAAGAATTCTATAGATCGTACCGAATAATGTATCATCGGCGAAAGGTGACTTTTTAAATTTTCATGATCCTACATTTTATTATGGTCTATTTCCTCTTACATCACTTTTGAATATCTTGTGGGGTGGGTTACTTATGCTTCAGTGTTCTATACTAAAACTCAGAGATAATATACGTAAAACGCGAGGTGACACGGCCTATATCTATCGTTACGGATTCATAGCAGACTGGTCGTCGGTGGCGTGGCTCGTCTCACTCGCCTGAATGGAAGGTAAATGATCGGATGGCTATATCACCTAATGTACCAGTGTTTTTTTGTACCAGTTATGTCAGCCTAATACACCTTGGTGAATTAGGTAGGTGCCATGTCAGCGCTCTTTCTCAAATCGAGCCGGCTACACTGAATTGTACGGAAAACACGAACTATTTTCATAGCCGCTTCGACTGACTTTCATTCAGTGTGGTGGTTGGTACCAACCCGGTCTTGTTTGACCGTACCACCATGTAAGTAGAGAGAAGGGACCTACAGCTTTACGTGGAATCCGAACCACGGCCAGCATCAACGGTCAAGCGGTCACCCATCCAACACCTGTCCACGCCCGGCAGTGCTTAACTTCGGTAAGCGAAACCGCTTGCAGCACCGCTGAGCCACCGACGCTGACAAACTTATTAGTCTGAACAGCCGGAATCCATTACAAAACGTTAAAAACAAACCAAACAAAAAGCGCACACGTCGCGCCCTGAATTTCAACTGACGTTTCGTCATATCGTTGGTTCGAATTAACAAACAATACGTAGAACAAGTGGGAAAGTTAAAGTGGCGATCGGTAGCGTAGACTTGTCCGGCGTTATTATTTGAGTAATCCATAATTTTGACATGACAGGTGGGTAGAGCTCGATGAGCAATTTATTTTGAGTACCAACACGATGGGTCTAGGGCCAGTGGTTTCTGAGATATGACCAACTTAAATACATTTCATAAAATACTTAACAGGCTCGTTACTGGTCTAAAAATGTGAGTCAATGCCGAGGACTTTCTTGTTTTAATAAATTAAATTTTTTTCTATTTTTACAATGCTCAAAATATATGCCTATGCAAAATAAGCAACCCAAGCAGAGTGCCGGCGGCGAACTGACTCATACAAATTCGCCCGCGCCGTCCCTCGTATACGCAGAGTTGGCACTGAATTCCGCTACTCTGCATATATGCGGAGCCAGCATCTGCCATGAACCCAGCTACTCCACACATACGCAGAGTCAGCAGTGAACCTGTTAACAACTATTACGCTAATTGCTCCCAAGAAGGGCAAGCAAGCTGAGAATTTTCTCTTAAAAAAAACCCCCAATAAAAAGCAACTACAATTTACACGATTTGTGGTCCCTGATTCATTCGTGGGTTCACGAATGAAGCTGTGAATTAAATAATAAAAATTTAATATATATATAGTATGCAAAATCCCAGCCACATTGTGGCAGAAGTGCGCGGGAAGGGTTAACGGTGAATAGGGCTAAACCATCTGTACATTATGTCAGGTTTTTTTATTTAATTAAATTTATCAATCTAAAGGAATAAATTTCACAAGACGAAATCTACCTTTCCGACTGGCTGTTCCTACCGGAGTGTTTTTTTTTTGAGACCCCATCGTGTATTGTAATATAAAAAAATAAATTCTAATTATGAGTTTTGGTTTCAGCGCAGAAAGCACGTCTGATAAAATATTAGGTACTATTATTATTGACAGATCGTGGATTCCTGTAACTCGGTACGTCGGCTGGTCTCTAACCTCTACGGGAAGCGTTATCCCAGCGCATCCATTCAGCAGGTGAACGGAGACAATAAGTGAGCGTGTAGTGAATGCAGGCAGCTCGTGTGGTAGCTAGTACTCTGTGCCGAGAGGGAGGGGAGCCTAGCGTTTACCGTTGTTGTAGGAGAGGCTCCGGAGTGGGGCTTTGAAGGTGGCGGCCGCCTGCTGCTGGATCTGGTACGCCAGCGGGTGGATCTTGAATCCGTAGAGTCTGCAAATTTATGTCAAAGCGATGTAACATCGAGGCTGAAACACCCCCATACAGTGTTTTTTTTATTGATTTTTTTTTATTGAATCTGACACAGATGGCTACATCACCTAATGAACCAGTTTTTCTGGTACCAGTGATGTCAGCCTAAACACCTTGGTGACT
>WYDE02196585.1:0-10571 GCA_009867175.2 Adela reaumurella | reverse complement strand
CAAAACAGTTTTATATTAGCCCGGAAGTTGTCAGAGAATCTCCGATCATTCTTTTCTTTCTCTTCCCTTTTATTTCTCTGACAATAAATATTATCATATTTACATATGAGGAAACTTACGGAGATTTGGGAAGGGGGAGGGGGGTAGGTTCTTTAAATCTCACCAAGGGGGGCCGAGTTTGTTATCTTTTTACCTCCAAGGGGCTCCTTCCCCCCCTGGAGTGGCCAAAAATAAAAAAAAACATTCAATTGAATACTCATGCCAACGCTCGCGTCATCTAAGCCAATTTCGGAGCGACAATAATTACAACGTTAATGATAGCAAACATCTAGATACCTTTTACTCATTTTGAAAGACTTGGGCTTTGACTAAAACTTCTCCCTCCGACAGTTGTAGAAGAAATTAGGTTCTTCGGATATTGAGTCCTTGTGCTTTGTTGGGCAGTTGGGTTCTGCGCCTCCTAGAGCGCTGGGTACATAGATCCGGCCGTGACCCCATGATGTGCTAAGTAAGAGCGGCGCTAAAATCATGGGGCGCAGAAGGCGCCCTTTGATTTTGATAATAAAATAAATGCTGAAGCGCTGATTCCGTACTGCACACAGCTCGACAGTAGAGGAATGCATTCGGTATCTCTTGAACATAAATCGCGACAACATTACGGGCCCCCCATAAAGACGCCCCACGATTTAACGTCGATGCGTGGCCCCACATTGAGAACTGATATCAACAACTTCCTTCACTAGAGAAGGAAATACGATACGTAGGCGTTTACCCATTGGCTTTAAACCAGGTCTATATCCTGGGCCTGTCTGTCTTGGGCCTGAACTTCATATACAGATTGCTGTAGTACACATACTTATCATTAAACTAGACTTTTCAACGAATTATCCTGCTGGCCCGGTGGCAGAACTGATACAGGCTGACGGCAGTTTAAGCTAGGCCCAAGTTCACATCTTGATTGAGTGGGAATATGTGGTTCACATTCTACACACTTATTCTTTTCGTATAGCGACATACTTTGCTTTACGAAGGATAAGGACAAGACGCCGTGCTAAAGGGTGACAGGCGACAGGCACGGTACTCCTACCAATTCATGCAGTAGGTTGGTCTTCGAGACTTACATGCTGCTTGATATCTTGTTCGATTACCTTGCGAAACGTAGTGGTCGGTGTTGTGCTGTAATTTACCAGAGTTCTTGCAGCACAACACCGACTGCTCTGCTTACCCCGATTGTCGGGATCAGCGTGAGTGATATGTTTGTATGTATGTATTTGCTAAGCACAGAAAAATACATTTTCATTCATAGGAATAAGTGTCAGAATGACGCCCATACGAAATAACACATGAACTTGACTCACACATCAAATGATAATTGTCACAATACGAATTAAAATAATTGTGAAAATGTGTGATTTCACACAATAACAGTTATTACAGCATCCGCAGCTGCCATCATTGATGGATGATTGCTATCGAAAGGACATCTGTTCACGGACGCGATATATAAACCGAAGGCGTTCATATTCGACATCACAGTTTAGACATATCTCTACAACATGAAGTTCCTGGCGCTTTTCGTGGCTCTGTTCGCCATTTTGATGGCCGCTGCGGTAAGTTTTCATAAGTTTGTTGTCATACTTTTATTTCACCACGCTGCATTAGGTATAGTGGCGCCAGAAAGTTATGATACGTGGCAAATATGCGCAACTTTCTGCATTCATAGAGAAGGGCCGTGGACTTTCGATCGAAAGTATGAAATTTGCAACACTAGCGCCATCCGGTCGCGTATGATCTTTTCTTGGTCGATCTATACTTATACAGGATATCGTATCTAGTATCGTATCGCACTATACACGGTGTTAAGTAAATACTCGTGTGTAGGTACTACTAACCGAAAGTGTACTACTATTTATTCTGTAAATGAAACTGAACAATTATTGTTCTACGACTTTTACAATTGAACATAAAAAACATTTTTTTTTCCATTCCCTCTTCATTATGAATGTACTTGGGTATCTATTTAAATATTCAGGAGAAGTAAGCCAAGTCTATCAAGCGGTCGATTTCCTAAGTTCCCTTGAAAGTTCTAGTTTATTGTAATCACATCATTGGGCAAGCGAAGCGAGCCCGCAATTTTATATTTAGGAAATATTTCGTAGAAACCAAAAACCTCAAGTGGTTTCTTTGAAAATAAGTATATATACTATTGTAAAGTAAATACATCATTGGGCGAGCGTAGCGAACCCGCAAATTTTTATGACATAATTTGGAAAAGTAAGCAAAACACCTCAGGGTGGTGCCTTTGAAAAAAAGTAGCTAAACAAACGAGCTCGAAATGTTTATAAAATATTTTTGAAAATTGTGAGCTAAATTCTGGTGGGCGCGGGGCATGTAGCATTTGCTACTCCTGCTACGTGGCTAATACGGCACTGCTTATTACTTATTGGTAAGCAGACCTATCGCTTGTCCTGTAGTTATGTATAAGTATTATATACAGAAGCACGAGTTACTACACATCGACCAACACGCACAGCAAAATGTATGAATCTTTATATAAGTAGGTTAGAAGCAGGTACGCCAACCTGCCGCACAATTAGTTGAAAAGTGTTAAGTAAAAGCCTTTGCTGATGTTGCTAATGCTGCGCCAACAGTGGTTCTGCTGTGAAGGAAAGCCTACGTTAATAATAAACATCCTCTCCAGCCTCCAGCGGTATAGAACCACTGTTTGCCCGGACACACTTGTGTCATCAACCCGTCTGGCAGATGCTCTTCGTACCCGCACGCTCTATTTTTTGAAACCGACGAGGTTGGCTACACCGCGCCCGGTGTAAGCCGGTATATGTAGCACATGTCTTAGTGATCCCGTCTGATTACGGCGCCATGTTAGAAACCGCACAAACCAGGCGACGACGGTCTGACGGCAATATTGCGAACTGGAGCGATCTGAGTTAGAACTAACATCTATGTAAATACGTCAACTTTCCGTTTCATGGTGGGGAAAATGACCCGGCTGGACATAGTTGCTCCAACGGTCGTGTTCTCGGCGGCTAACTTGTCAAGCCCGTTGCCACTTGAGCTTGACAGCCGTGTCCAATATCCGCCACCCTCTCCAACGGTCGTCTTCTCGGCGGCTAACTTGTCAAGCCCGTTGCCACTTTAGCTTGACAGCCGGTGTCCGCGTGTGACGACTGTTTCGAGAGGGTATTGTTGGTATTGTAGTTCATGTTGATTTTAGTTTATGTTTAGCTCCTTTACACTCGTACCTGCTACGAAAAGTGTTGCTGCTGCAGCTGCATATTCAGTAGGAGATCTGACAGTGTTGTGTGTTGAGCAGGGCGGGATGAGCGTGGGAGCGGGCGCCGGCGCCGCTGGACTGGAAGGAGCGAGGGTGCCAAGCGCCAAGTGTGGCGGAGGCCCCGGTGGACCGCCGCCACCTCCGCCGCCAGCCAGTTAGTATAGATACACCTTTTTTACAATACTTACTTACATATTATTCCTATCACGGCGTTCTCCTAAAAAAACATATGCAAGGGCTGTATTTTTTCTTCATTGCAAAGTCTGTACATGATCTATAATCTAATCTTCTTTTCTTTCTTTTGCAGCCATTTTATTCGCCCCATTCGCATTTTACATGATATGAGAGGATTTTAGTCATACACTTCCGCGGTGACCAACCGACTTGGAAGTGGGTTTCCTCACGATGTTTTCCTTCACCAATACAATATCGTGATCTTTCGCTTCTGTCTCCATTGTTACAAAATATGCAACAACACAATTCTTCCCCAACCACCAACATAACACATTCCTTACAAACTACGCAAAACATTCTTCGGACACACGCGACAAAGTGAAAGGGTAAACATCAACATTATGAACTGGACACAGTCACATGACGAGAAACGTCCGGAGCGAACATCTGAAAACCAAAGGAAAATCTCGTGCGATATTATGACTGCATCCAATATTCTAATTTTGATCGTTGTGCCCGGTAAGTATTTCCAATTTCTATCATAATATTTTTCTGTAAACTGTCACGCGTCATTCTTTCATTCACTAGCTTTGGTGCTCGTTTCCATCTTTGCTATTGGCATTTACCTTAATCACTACATTTATATCTCGCAGGAAAAAGTATATTATTATAACCAAAATTTGGACCATAAATAACCCAATGAAAATAAAATTATGCAAATCATCAGGGGCGTTCCACCTTTTATTGGAGGAGTCCGTCAAACCATCAATCTATAACTTTCCTCCCTAGCAATCCTCGTAAAACTCTTTATTTGTAAGTAGATATATGTGGATAGAAAAATATAATCTTGCATCTATATATACAGTTACATTCGTTTTGGCAACTTAGCCGATATTTCTAAGATTATTTACAAAAATGTTAACCACAGATAACCAATATTTTAGTAAGTTAAAAATTAAATTAATTAAATTCTGATGTGAAAAATGTTATTACCACGTCCTAGTACTACAGACAATGGCAGGTATCCCTTGGACAGAGAGGCAGGAGGTCGAGTACGAGGAGTGTCACGATGACCTGAAGTCGGAGCCCGGAGACTTCTCCGACGTGAGGATGCGCTTCCCGTGGCTAGCCTTTCTACAGTATATTCGCAGTTAGTACTCACAATTTCACATCCCATACCAGTTTTAACTTAATTATATACATTCTTTATACCTTAACAATATTTGAACAGCCTTCCTGGGTACAACCTATTGTGTACCTCTCCCATATTTAATCATTTACAAGTTCTCGTATATTTATTTGCTCTTTATTTAAAAGCGGAATAGTCGCCAATAGCTTCGTATGATACACTCCGTTTTTCAATCAATCCCGCATGACAAGATACTATTAATTTTCAGTAAAGGACGGCACACTCTACCACGGGCACGTGCCAAGGGTCGTGCTGGTCGACAGGCAATACGTGCTCGCTACAGCTTCGGACGCGGCAGCAGACTTACCCCTGGGTTACGCCCTGTGAGTCTTATTCCAATTCTCAATGTATCTCAATAGAATCTCTCTGCTTTGCAAGAGGAAGAGACCACCATCATTTCCGTGTGAACCGCCAATGATGATGGTGCTTCATTTGGGGGCTGATAGAGCTCTAGATTTAGCGCGGATACCTTGATATCTAGAACTAGATCGTCGCCTCACTTAATTATAGCGTATGAAGTAAAAGTAGGTAGCAGAAAATTCCCTGATTGTGAAAGTCTGGGTGGTATGACCAACAAATCCATCTATCCATTCTTACATCAAAATAGTCATTAGTTACAACGGTGGGTAAATGGGCCCGAGTGAAAATGAAGACGTGTGCTCCATGTTGTCTAGAGGTAACGTGGTACTGAAAGACTACGACCGGGACGAGGAGGAATGCGGTATAACGATTGCGATGCTGCGAACAGGTATAAGTTGCAGCCCGGCCGTGCTGGTGATGCCTGCGGACGACGTGCTCCTCCATCCGGAGTACTTCCAACAAGACAGACCTCCCGACAGCCTCGCCCTGATCAAGCTTAAACACAAGATCACCTCTAGTTGGTATCACCTCGCAATTTTCTTCTGCAGCAGCGTTCTCAATGTCCCCCTGCTGGATTCGGACTTCTTTAGTTCGCGTGAAGATTTTCAGTTATGGTTTTACATTTAGCTTACTCATATTCTGGTAGAAACAACGTTTTTAAAACTTCTGACTCTTCTCGCGGCGAATTTATCGGATTGTGCTACGTTTCGAGAAGAGCCGGAAGTTTTAAAAATGTTGTTTAACGACCATGGTAGTTTATGAAAAGAATTATTGGTAGAAAAGTTGATCCGACACTTAGTACATGTCTGAAAGAACCCTCGAACGAACCACAAGCCGATACTATTCGTGAAACCACAAAGAAAGCTAGTAATTTAGTATATTAAATGAATATTAGCGAAAAAAAAAACAGAAATGTCTCTCTCTACTTTACAAAACTATGCATAATACATGCATGGTGGCTATGCATGGCGAGTACTGTTTTTTTTTTTTTTTTAAACATTGCTTTAAAACTGTCTTGCCAACAGTCTGTTGCCTTTCGTTCGCTTCACCATTATACATAAGCAAGCTGTGACCTGTGACTGTGTGAATTGCTCGCATATAATGAGCCAGATGACCAGAGCCAGCCGAATACCGAGTTGTACGGAGTTAAACCTTTGATAATTTCAAATCAATAGAGGGGGCGAAGGCCGAAGGGCTTTTTCCAGTATCACTTTTCTCAGCAAAAAGTAACTTCGCCGAAGGCTGAACTGCGTATATTTATTTCTAGGTTGAGGTTGTGACTAAGCTCGGCCTTCGGCATCCCCGAAATTGACTTCTTAGTTTGGAGTTATGCAATTTTTAACTGCACGCAGGCAGCTTGACTTTTGGCCTAGCTCCAATTTCTTCTTGGCTGCGATTGTGGGATGGTATAGATACTGCACGCAACTTGGACTTCGGCCTCGCTCCAAATTGCTTGTTGGTACAAAATTCAAAAATGGATACAGCTCGCCTTCGTCCTCACTCCATTTATTTCTTAGTTGAGATTGTGACATTTTTAACTGAACGCAGCTTGGCATTCGGCTTTGCTCAAAGTTCACGTTTTGGTTCAAAATATGATGTAGTTTCAAATAACACACAATTTTGAAATTGTTAGGTATTGATTTTATACGCTTACGATTTGTATGCCTAAAACAACAGTCTGTTCATTCAACCAGAAAAAAAGTATGCACAGGAAACCCCCTATTTAGTTAAACTCTATAACAAATCAATAATATTAACCACAACTACGACTTCATTTAAAAAAAAAAACGAAAAAAAACTTCAACGACGTTTTTATTGTATATTATTACGCATGCATAAATAGAAAGTAATTTGTGATGTATCATTTGCCATACCTCACGTGAATTACCTGTGTTAATATGCCTTCGTTGGCGTTTGTCAAGCGGAGTCAGACAAATATAACATGGCACTGACATCTGACAATAGCAGCGCTAGTTTTAAAACAATATTTACATCAGGAGCATTTGTAATTTTTTTGCTAATACGTAGCACATTTTCTTTAACTAATCGCAGGCCTCTGATGCTCTGTGTATTATTTTAATTCTTCGTCCTCGGGCTATTTAAAACAGAAAACGAGATGGAAATCCGTTCAGAAGTTTTAACTTTATACATTTTCTTTGACTATTCAAGCCCCTGATGTCACATCCTGATTCTGCGTAAATTAAATAAATTACCTGCCCTCATGCTATTTATAACAGATAACGCGATAGTAAAGCGGGTAGTTTTTGCATGTAAAATATTTTTATGGTGTCGCACATTTTCTTTAACTGATCAATCCCCTGATGCCATATTGTGATGTTATGTAACCTATTTTAATTCTCGGCCCTTAGGCTACGTCAGACCATAGATTACTATAATATTGGTCAGACAGAGTACATCCAATTAAATCGGTCCAGTAGTTTTACGTGATGATAAAACAAACACACAGACAGATTTTCTGTAAATTTTATTTTCGGGTGCTATATTCTACAGGCAGTGCCAAGAATACTTTTAAATAAAAATTGTATGCATAATAAATTTCTTTGCAGATTATATGATGCCAATTTGTCATCCATCTTTCGATTTCGTGAAAGAAGTAAATAGTCGAGGATCCACTTTTATAGTCGACTTTGAAAACAGTAAGTATTAACAAACAAATACTACTACTACTAATAATACGAAACTACTTTATATCCTATTTCTTCTAATACTACCAAATTGGTAGTATTAGAATCGTACCAAATTGGTAGTATGCAATGGTATAATAGATAACAACGATATATATTTTGACAACGAAATATATTTTGGCTCAGGGAGTATGGAAAGACTATCGGGTCACTCGCCAAAATTCGTTCGTAATGTTATTTACAAGTTAATTATACAAGCATGCAAGATTAAAATATTCACAAATAATAGAAAAAATATTATATTTTATTTGTTCATTTATCTGTCACAGATACCGTTTATCTGTTTATGTATGCTTAATATAAGTGATTTAAGAACGTAAGTATTTTTTTTATATTCCAGAAAATCCACAAGCTCTAGACGAGGAAATAAAATACTCACAGAGGCTTCAAATTTTACCAGCAGATTTCTGTAATGTATTCTACAAATTTAGGGTAAGTAACTGTAAACGTGACTTATCGTAAGATTAATAACTAATAGACCCGTTAGAGTATGCATAGTGTAAAATTTATCGTAAGATGAATCACTAATAGACTCGTTATTGAATTTATAGTGTCAAATTTAGGGTAAGTGACTATATAAGTGACTTATTTTAAGATGAATCACTAATAGACCCTTTATAGAATGCATAGTGTCATATAACGTACTTACAACTCCTCGAGACATAATGGTACAAAGGAACAGCTAAATATAGCTGATGTATGAATGAGGCACGCACGACTGTACGCTCTCACGCTTGTTCCAAACTCCCTAAATAAGATATGTCTCTTTATGTTGTCTCCACAGAAAGTGTCACAATCCCAGTGGCGACTAGGACTGTGCACGAACGGCTGCGGGATGGCGCGCGGGGCTCCCCTCGTGTCCCACCAGCGCAGCGGTCTGTGGGTGCTCGTGGGACTCGCCTCGAGACCCGTGCCCTGCTCCGACCCGCACGCGTGGCGCTCCAGGTCCGCGGAGCCGGTCCACTACATAAGCGTCCTGCCCTATGTAGATTGGATCATCAACAACACCGTCGGGCCCGTCAACACTCTTTATAGCCAGCAGCACAAGTCTGATGATCCATTCGGTGTGTTTTCTTATTTGATTCACCTAGTAATTGTAAATAGTTCCATAAACTGTTTACAAATTCACACTTATATATGGGATATACTTTTATATGTGTGTCAGTACGTATTTCATACACCAAATGGAAAGAGACAGACAGTATAGTTTAGTATTTTAAGTAAATTTCTGGAATATGAATTTATTTTGTCATGTTACGAAATGTGAATGTACTTTGTTAAGTTAAGGAATTTGAATATAATTTTTCACTTTGTTGAATGTTAATATAGTTTCTCATCTTGTGGGATGGGACTGTAATTTGTCTTGTTCTGGTATATGAATTTAACTTTGTCATTAAATTTAAATGAAATTGGTTAAATTGTGGAATGTGATTATAATTGGTCACGTTGATAAAAGTGAATATAGTTTATGGTGTTGCGGAATGTGAATGTAATTTGTAACGTTTTAAAATGTGTATGTAATTTGTCATATTTTTTAATATGAATGTACTTTGTCGTCTTCCTTTCGGCCGCGTAGGTAACTGAGTTTCGTAACTGGTTGCGGTAGAAGAATATTTATTCCTTTTTCGAAACTGGTTACAAAGCGAGTAACCACTAAAACAATACTTAAGATAAATAATATTTCTTCAATGCTTTTTTGAAATAAATAAGTGATGTGATTACATTTGAGTGAAGATTTTAGTACCTAGTCCTTTTACGTTATTATTGTAAGTAGTCTCAGTTTCCATACACTGTTTTAAAAATGATGTACACCAGCTTATAGAAAGACAAAACTTGGCATATTTTGTATTTTCATATAATGGCATTTGTATACATGTATATGTATCAATATGTATGTATGTATCTATTTGTATATGCATGTAGGTATCTATTTATATATTTATGTTATGTATAATATATATTTTGCTCCTCTGTTATTTATATATGTATTACTTATATGTATTTTAAATGTAGTGTTTATATACTATTATTATTATTTATTTTGCTCCCGTACGCCTACATGTCCACCATCACATCCCTAGGGTTGGCTAGAGAACAATGCTCTTAGAGCATTACTGTCTGCCCGTTGTACCATATTTATTGAAATATTGGTGGCCAATAAATATTATAATAAATAAAAAAAATAGTCTTTCAGTTTTTACACATGTTTTATCCTTTAGTATTTTTGTTATTAGCTTCATATAATTAGCCTTGGTTAGATATATAATAAATTGATTAGATTGCTGATATCTCTATAGAACATCGGAATTTGACTTTTCGCTTGTTATTGGTCTTGTGGAAGGTTTTTGAGTAAGTAATGTGGATGTGTGTATTTTTAGGATAACTGAAGTAGGTAATGAAGATATGACGTACCTTTAGAAAATTGCATTCTTCGTAAAGGATGTCTGTTGGATGACGGAAAGGTTTGTGCATTATAACTTTTAGAATTTCTCTGGGTTCGTTCCTGTTTCAGAAATACTGTTTTAGAGGCTCCTCCCCAATTACTATGTTTTGGTTTTTATTTTAGAGCGGACAGAGGTTGCAAAATCGACCTTCGTCATTTATATTTTCCCAACCCCTAAACGTTGTCCGATTTGTATAATGTTTTATTTGTTGTAATAATGATAGTCCAATCTACGTACGTGTCACTTTTTTAATTAGATATAATATAAGATATCGGAGATAAATTCAAATTAGTTTTTCAAACAAAACATTGAACTTTTTAAATTTTACTTTCATTATGCTTTATTAAATCATTGCTTAAGTATATCAAAACAAAAAAATAACAGATACGTAGACTAGATACTTC